>RJWK010006184.1:0-31801 GCA_004363435.1 Platanista minor | reverse complement strand
CACCAGAGAAGCCCTCGATTTGTATTCTTAATGGCATTTTAATACTTTTCCCTTGGTTACAATATAATGTTCATAGGGGAAATTTTGGAAAATATAGGAAAAAAGGAAACACAGTTTGAAGAAAAAAAATACATTATTTAAAGCCATTACTTTGAATGCTGTATTTGTCTCTGTCTCTTGCTGCCTCTGTTTTTCTGACTCTCTTGTGTTTGTAAGTGTGGATGTTCGTACGAAAAAACACAAGTTTAACCGTCTAATAGAAAATACTGCTGAATATTTTTTCCTGAGCTCGGAATGAATAAAGTCTTTATAATAACTTTAAAACAAAAAGAAGAAACCATATTAAAAATACAGACCCATTTGATTCCATTTTGTTTAGAAAGAAGATTCCATTTTGTTTGGAAAGAAATTTAGGGCTTCCCTGGTGGCGCAGTGGTTGAGAATCCGCCTGCCGATCCAGGGGGACGCGGGTTTGTGCCCTGGTCCGGGAAGATCCCACATGCCGCGGAGCGGCTGGGCCCGTGAGCCACGGCCGCTGAGCCTGCGCGTCCGGAGCCTGTGCTCCGCAACGGGGGAGGCCACAAAAGTGAGAGGCCCGCATACCGCAAAAAAAAAAAAAAAAAAAAAGTAAAATTTAAAAGGCAGGCTAGGAAAAAGGCTTCTTACTAAATCCGTTTCAGTTTTCATATTCCTTTGTTAGCAGTTAAGACTGGATTATACCTGTACTTTACCTTTTCTCCTGGTCTGTCGTTTTGTTTTAGCAAAGCATATTCTTGAACTTTTGGCAGGAAAAAAATACCATAAGACTATTCAAGTTTTTTCTTGTCAGTCATTTTACTGATTATTCTTAATGCAGATTAGAAGAATCACTGACTATAGGTAAAGCTCCATTTTAGCTTTTACTTTTAACCAATTTTGCCTCTAAAACCTGGACCCAAACTGTTACCGAGTAAAATAACTTGATATTTGTCAGTAGTGACCAGTGAAATAAGCAGAAAATGGGGAATAAAGAGGAGGGCCCAAATGAACACTAATCATTAATAAATTGAATAATCAACTCTTGACTTAATTGAATATTGGCTGTGTTCATATAGCCATAGAAGCATGTGTACAGGACTTGAGGATGGTAACTTTTAGTAGTTAGCATTAAAAATCCAACTGAGTGAGTAGTGCTGGGTAGTGCAGAGTTAAGTACTCTCTTTGGAGACTCTTAGTCCTGTCCTACGTGCCTGTTGCTGGGGTGCTGTGAGGAGCACATGTGAAGTGTGTGAAAACACTGTGGTTTGATTTTAATTGTGGATTTTATCCTTATAAAAAAGCAGTGTGGTTCAATATTACTTTAAGGTAAAAATCTTCAGAACATGAGCAGCTTCTTACATTCTTCACTCTGGTCACTCCCTGGCAATTTCCTTTAATTTTGTTTGCAGAACAGATCCTTGACCTTTGAATTTTGTGTGTTTTAAAAAACTGATGAGAGATCCCCCTCTAGTGTCTGAATTATCCATTCTTAAAACATTTGTGTCAATCATAAGAAGTTTTAGGAATTAAGCTGGATGTTTTTTCCTTTCACATCTGGACACAACTTTTTTTTGTTTTTTGGGGGAGAGGGGAGGAGTTATTTTCCTTTCTTAAAAAGGGCACTGGAATTATGGGTGGGGTGTTGATTGAGGGCAATAGAAAACATGGGAAAGGAAGGATCAAAATGCCATTTCTACCTTTTTAGAAAGTTATTTTTAAATGACCTGGAATAAGGCCAAACTATACAGTGTTGTTTTGTTTTAGTTTATATTTGTTTCTGAATTAAGTGCAGCTTAAAAATACTTTGTTTTGGAATTCTTTATGCCATCAGATCTCATCTTGAGCGTTCCAGTTCCTGGAAAGCAGCGATATTGTTGGAAAATGGTTTTAAAATAGAGCCTGATACTCTTCATGGAGGTGTTCTAACTTTGTTACTTTTTGTTACTATTGTTGCCATATTCTTCCATGTTGTTGCCATTTTATATTTTATGTTGTGTGTTCTAATGGCAAGTTGTCCTTTTACATAGTTCCCATTGTTTCTCAAGGAAGGAAATAAGGAGATTCTTAAACTATTGGCTCTCTGCCACCTCTTCCTCTTAAACACACAGCACTCAAACACATATAGGCCTTCAGCTAAGAATCTTGTGAAGGGTTAGGGAAACAGGACCTTTCTCATTTGACCCATGGGTTTTTGTAGCTTGAACAAGGAAAGTAGTGTTGGGAAAGCTACAGCATTTATGAAGGTTCTAGTAAAAATATTTCATGTACGTGGACTAGAGATTAACTCTTCATCTTGTTCTCCAACAAATTAAACAGTGAAAACAGTTTCAAGTGCATTCTTGGTCATGAAATGCTTGGATGAATTATAATCCTAATTGCTATTGTTCATTCCCACAGCTGCACTTTTAACTGCCTAAACCGTTCATTCTTCAGCCAGTAAGATAAACAACAGCATTCTGAAAACCATTATTTTGTGGCATCTTAAATTGCAAATATGTCATTGTCTGCCTTAATTTTATTTTGGTTCAGCTGTTAGCAAAATTAGAAAAAGAAGTTACTATTTCTTTATATTTATACATAAAATTTTTGTTAATAGAATGATTATGGGGTTTTTATAAAAATCCATTCATTAATAGCCTTAAATTTTGAAGGAGGCAGTGGAGACCAGGGATTTATTTTAGAGCCATGGAAATAATTTGTATTTGTTATCAAACAGTTGATATTTTAGGAGAAAGAAAGTAATAGGATTTTGCTTTTCTACCTTAATAGAACAGCATTCTGAATGTAAATCTAGAAGCCATATTTATTCTGTGATTTGTCAAGTCATTTATATGCATAATGGTTCCTTTAAAATTTGAACTGTTTATTAATTGAAGTATTTGTAATAAATTTGAAATTTATATTTGAGAGATTCAAGTGCCAATTATAATCAAACCTTCCTTATTTAAAACAACTTTTTTATTTTTTTAAAAGACAAGTAGTCAGAAGTAGCCCTTTGATGACTGAAAAAACGTACAGCAAAAGTGGGGTAGATATAACTAATAAGAGTTACCAAATTCTTATTTTTTCACTATTTCTGAAACTCAATTTTAAGTGGAAGATTTGAATTACCATATTTACAGGCATCTCTTACAACAGTTGTTCAGTAATAATTGGAGCGTTACATGTCAAATGAGTACTACTATACTATGTCACATTTCCACAGTATTTATTCCTCAGAATGTCTTTGAATTCTTCAATCCATATAAGCATGAGAAATTCTTTTTTAACAACCACACATTTTGCCATCTCATATCTTAATTGTAAGGTATTCTTTTCAAAGTTAGTTCTTATAAAAATATTACTTGATATTTTAAAATTATAATAGGTGATATTATCTCTAATAATAATAGCTAACTTTTATTGAGCACTTCATATATATGTCAGACACTGTACCATTGTGTATCATTTGATATGTTACCCTTTGAGATAGTAGTAGTATTCTTCCTTATTCCCATTTTACATTTGAGGAAACATGAAGAGAAGCATTGGGTTGGCCAAAAAGTTCGTTCAGGTTTTTCCGTAAGATCTTACCGGGAAAACCCCGAACGAGCTTTTTGGCCGACCCACAAAATAATTTTGCCAAAGATCACAAAGTAAGTTAATTGGAGTCAGATCTTTCTGACTCGTAGAATCCATGTTCTTGACCACTGCTGAAGTCTTAAGTGAAAGTTAAATACATTATCATACAGTCTCCAGATGGAATATTATGTAGCCATTAGAAATGAGGGCTGGGACTTCCCTGGCGGTCCAGTGGTTAAGACTCCACGCTTCTACCACCACAGGGGCACGGGTTCGGTCCTTGGTTGGAGAACTAAGATCCCACGTGCTGTGCAGCACAGCCAAAATATAAATTAATTAATTTAAAAAAACAACCACTGACGGTTACAGTGACTACACAGTGACATAGAAAACGCATGTGGTACAGTAAGTGAAAAAAGACAAGGACTGCAGTTAAATGTTCATAGTGGTTCTAAACATCTTTAGACTGTTATCTTTGATTTTTCATTGCTTTTTTTATACAGTATAAATAACATTTAGCTTTTATATAATTTTGCTCATTAATTTAAAGAATTTCTGTGAACAGGAAACCTAAGACTGCATGTAAACCAGGTCTGGTCAGCAAAATGACAACTTAGCTTTATAATAGACTATAGCATGTTCAATTTCCTTTTTAATTTGACCTAAAGCCATTTTTTACTGGACTTATGCCAGCTCTAATGTAATCTCTCATCTGTATTCTTGAAGCCTAATGAAATAGTAAAATCTTCTTAAAGATAACTTAAATATGTTATATAGTGTCCTCAGGGTAGCTTGTGCACAAAAGATGTTTTCTTTCCCACCCTGTAGAGGTATCTCATTAGGACACCCAGTAGTGTCATTATTAAGTTTTCATGTGTTTCTCAGTTTTGATGCTAATCTTTGTGCGTATGTGCATGCATTTTTTTTCTCTGCAGCACCAATGTAGTTATGAATTATTCAGAGATAGAGTCTAAGGTTCGAGAAGCAACGAATGACGATCCTTGGGGACCTTCTGGGCAACTCATGGGAGAGATTGCCAAGTAAGTGATAATTTGACTCAGCAGTGCAGAAGGAATGCAACTATCTTCACCCAGAAATGTGAAATTTGCTTTCAGTTTTAAATTGTTTAGCTGCCAGATATAAATTTTGCCTATAATCATTCAGATATTAGTGGGGGAAGTTTTACAGAGGATCCATTCCCCTTAGATATTAGCTCAGAAAAGTAAAGCAAAATTTTTCTTTTTCAACGAAGTTTAGACAAACTTTGTTAAAATTTTGACAAATGCATATAAAATGACTTAAAATAAAGCTAGGAACATTTTTTCCTGATGAACATCTGGACGACTATGCCAGTGAATGAAGGGCTTGTAAAATATGTTATTAATTAATGGGACTTGTGAATGTGCTCTATACTGTATAAAATATAAGAAAGACATTTTTAAGGAAGCATATCTAAATTTTTTTGAATTAAGCTTATTAATTTTTTAAAGCTCTTTAGGAAAAGACAGAACAAGCCTGCCATCTACTGTCAGAATTAACACACTGCAAACTCTTAAGGAAAATTATTCTTTTTTCAGGGCTACATTTATGTACGAACAATTTCCAGAACTTATGAACATGCTTTGGTCGCGAATGTTAAAAGACAACAAAAAAAATTGGAGAAGAGTTTATAAGGTATGGGTTTTAGTTTGTATTTATTATTTGACACGTTGAAGACAAATGCTTGAAGTTTTAAGGTGTACATACATAAGTGATTATGAAGGATGTTGAATCCTAGAATAGAATATTCTAAAACAGGTAAAAGAAGTAGATTTGCTGTTTGTGTTCTGTTTTCTAGTCACCATAAACAACTCTACATATATCTGAGCATATCGAAAGTAATGAAGCTATAGTAGTATGCATGTTTAGTGTATGAGCAATTAAGATGAAAACCACCCTCTAATATGCTTTGTCATCTCTACACAAAAATTTGCCAGTATTATTACAGTATTGTGCACCAAAAATATGTGTTAAGTTTAAGTATAACAGGAGATTCTAAAGTATTAAAATTCTAACATTTTAAAATTTGCAAATATGTACTCTTTTGTTAGATTCCTTTCATTTAATACTGATCTCATCATATAATGTAGAATTCTAAAACAAGATAGTAATCTGTTCTTCCATCCCCACGATATTTTCTTGCTGCTCAGATGGTTTTTCTGTGCTTTCCAAAATGGTGTTATTATATTTATATTTGAAACTTTGAAAGCAACGTTTCTGGCTTTCAGTATTGAAAATCAGCGCTTTATTTAGTTCCATGTTTTTGATGTTGTTTGTCTCTGAAAACATTCAGTGTCATTCCTTTAGCTTACACAGTAGTAGTAAATTTCTATAAATTAATTTTTTTTAATTAGAGCTTTTTGTTTGTTTTAATAATTCTTGGGTAAACTACTTTTTTAACGAATAAATTCCTGGTAGAATGCAGGTTTTTTGCCCCTCAATTTCTTCAACCTAACTAGATTTTCATAGATCTAATCATCCTTATGTGAGGTTTGTTCCAAACAAAGTTAAGTTCAGAATTCATAATTAATTGGTTTTTAGTGCATTCACAAAGTTGTGTAGTAGTTACTAATGTCTAAACCAGAACATTTTCATCACCTCAGAAAGAAATCCCGTAAACATTCTTTTCTCATATTTGTTGGCAGCAAGTTTTTTTTTTCCTTTGATTCTTTTTTTTTTTACGTGTCAGCATAAATCACGTTTTTAGCAGAAAATATCTATATTTTCCAAAACAAGCAGCAAGTTTTTTAAACAAAAGCCACATCATAAACCTCCCAAATTAAATTTTATCTGGGAAAAATGCTGTGAGGTCATATAATTACCAAATAATTGTTCTCTTTAAACTGATGTTTCTAACACTAAAAGTGAACCAGCTTTCTAAAAGCTTAATGTTCATTTATATCATACATTCAGATATTTAACATCTAAGTTTTTTTTTTTAATCTTTTGACACGTGTATCCAGTGGACAGTTTATAATTACTTAGTACGCTTGGTATAAGAGGAACTTTAAATTGATAATATGAGTTTTTAAAGGTACTTATAAAGTCTAATGTAAGGTAAAGAACCCCCACACACATACACACACAAAGATAATTTATTTGCTAATGTTAGAATTTTTTTTTTTTAGCCATTTACCAGAGCTCTACCAGAATTTATTTCATTAAATCTCATTTGGTGCTTTGTATTTTTACAGTCATTGCTGCTCCTAGCTTACCTCATAAGGAATGGATCAGAGCGTGTTGTTACAAGTGCCAGAGAACACATTTATGATTTGCGATCCCTGGAAAATTACCACTTTGTAGGTGAGCAATGGAAAAACCTTATAAGCAAATTAAAACAGTAGTTGGAGTTGTCAGTCACCTGAACCGGCTTAGAAGCTTCTCCGCTCTAATTAGAATGTGACTGTTGCTGGTTGTGTGACGAGTGCAGAATCCAAGACGTGGGGCCCTAGAGTATTAATTAGTGAAGACAAGAACTTGCAGAAAAGACTGGCTAATAACAACAGAACCAACACAACATGAGTGTTCGGGTTTATATTAAAATATGCACTGGAGACTGGTCCCCTGTGGTGTCCATAAAGCAATAGCTTTAATCATATGGGAAGAAAAGGTTAGAGCTCCAAAACACACACATCTGTTTGAAGCTGGGTTTTTTTTTTCCCTCCCACCAAATAATATTTACTGTGCAAAGGCAGCAAGGCCAGAGTGTGTTTTGAATGTGAAAGAGGATACAGAATGAACCACATTTCATTTTGTAGCATACCCCAGTTGAAAGCACTTTAAAAATTCAGTTTTTCAGCTACACTAAATCCTGGTAATTAGTGTCTCCAAACTTGTATTGGGGAGACGAAGGCGTTTGGGTGCTTTTCAGTCATTAAAATGTACGTTTTGTTTTGTTTTGTTAAAATACCATAGAAAAAGAAAATAACATTTCTGGATATTAGTCCACTTTGTATGGTTATTGTTAGTAATCCTTTTTAGTGGATCTTTAATTGATATTGCCTAGCACTGTTATCTGTGGTCCTTTTTAGTTCATCTTTGCACTCTCTTATAAGCCAAAATTGAATCTCAAGACTTAGGATTTGATGAGGAAATGACAAAATTCAGTAACACAATTTTCCTCTTTTTATTCATTTTAAAATATTGAAGTTGGTTTCTTGTGTTGAAATTTTCATGTCTTTTTTGTGTGTGCTAAAGAGTTTGATACATATTAACTGAATTCTTAAGGTTTTGTTTCTCCCTTACAACATCCTCACAGATGAGCATGGCAAGGATCAAGGTATAAATATTCGCCAGAAGGTGAAAGAATTGGTTGAATTTGCCCAGGATGATGACAGGCTTCGTGAAGAGCGAAAGAAAGCAAAGAAGAACAAAGACAAATATGTTGGGGTTTCCTCAGACAGTGTTGGAGGATTCAGATACAGTGAGTATCAAAGACAGACTGGCACCTAAGCATCAGTTTAGCTTCTTGGGTGTATTTTAAGAATCATTGAAATACAGAAGACAAAAATGCTATTTTGAATACATACAATACTGAGATATATGTAATACTCATTTTGGCTCCTGTAGATCTTTCTATTTTTTACTTTTGTGGTTCAAGAATATGATTTTAACCATTAAGCATTACTGAATGACCAAACTTTGAGTTGACATACAGAGAATAAAATAGATATATGCCCTTTCCTCTTGGGGTTCCCATTCTAAGAAGAAAAAAGGATTTCTGTAACTTACCATGTAGAGCATTAAAAAAAAAGTTTGATGAAGAGATTCATCCTCCTAATTCAAAACCAGTTTAGTTCTATTTTTGGCCAAAAATAGAGCTACAGTTTAGTCCATCCTAAGTCTCTTCCCTTAATTAAACACTGTGTTAATTTGACGTAGAAAAAGGTAACTGACAATACCATCAGTTTTTCATCTAGGCGTATCACTGTATTGTTCCTAACATATTTAAGAACAGCTAGAACATTCATCTCTCATGTTTATTTTTAATGTAATTATATGGTTTTCCTAAAATAGATCACTAGGTAGGTGCTTGAAACAGATACAGAAAATAAGAACTCTCTTTCACAGGATATTCCTTTGGACTCGTTCTGTCTTCTGTGAACACTGACAGTCCCTTGTCATTTTGTATATACACAGACAGGCCAGTGCCACGTATACTTAGCAGCTGCATATTGGGGCTCTCTAACTGACCCCCAACCATATCTAAGTTTGTTTATATTTGAATTATACTGAGATATCATAACTCCTTCATTGTAACTGTGTAAAAATCTTCTATTTCTTACCTTGCAAGTATCTATAAAATGTCTTCGCTCCTTTGCTCCTCGGCTTTCTTGCCCTCAAATTAAAAATACTGCACTTAATTGGTTAATGTTTCTAACAGCAGAAAAATTCCTTTTTTTAATGTCCCATATCACATTTAAGTCAGTTCTTGAATTGGGCAAAAATGCTTCTCTTAAATAAATCACATAAATATGTTTTGGAGTTTTTATTTGTTTAGGGGAGTAAGAAGTCTTTTAATTATTTACCCAAGTAAATATTTTATTCTTTAGATTTTTCAAAGTAGCTTTAGCAGTTTAATGTGTTTTTGGGTAGAAAGAGCTGTCCGCCACTCCTTTCCTCATTCTACTTGCTAGTAGTCCTTTTTTTAATCAGCACAATATATATTTAGATAAATTTAGACAATTGAGTACATTTTTAGACTTAGAGTGAGCTAATTACATTATCTGCATTAGAGATAGAGTTGAATGTCCTGTGTAGGTGCATTGCCTTCTTTTATAAATTATTTTTAATGTTATATAGATTATTCAGCGACTTAATCACCTTTAACTATTTTACATGCTTTTCATTTTGACATTAGATAATGTTTTGCCAATATCCAGTATCTCTGGCACTCATTTATATGATGTCCACCGTGCTAATTTAGTTTTCATCTGCTTTCATTTGTCCTGTAAATTTGTTTCTTTTCAAAGTCAGCTTCATCACATTGTTATTGAAGTGTACGTATACATTGTTAGAGAGCCATTCATTTTTATAATACCATCCTGGCTTAAATTTTGTCTAGAAAACATTTTGTCATGTTCTGTTTAAGTTGGTGGTCACTTTCAGATTTAGTAGACGTATTTTTTTTTTCTTTTTGCGGTACGCGGGCCTCTCACTGTTGAGGCCTCTCCCGTTGCGGAGCACAGGCTCCGGATGCGCAGACTCAGCGGCCATGGCTCACAGGCCCAGCCGCTCCGCGGCACGTGGGATCCTCCTGGACCGGGGCACGAACCCATGTCCCCTGCATTGGCAGGCAGACTCTCAACCACTGCGCCACCAGGGAAGCCCTAGTAGACGTATTTTTAAATCCTCAAACTCTCACAGAAAATTTTGGCTTTGCAGTTTTACTGAGTAGTTCAGCAAAATGGTTTTGTTCGAACTGCAAAGGGCACGTATGCCATCAGAACTTGTTAACCAAAGTTTAAACAAAAGCTCAGTTATCCACCTTTTGATTATTTTGCTGTTTCTCATTGGTCTTTCCTTTTTCTCTGCACCCTGCCTTAATTTTCAGTCTTCTTTTTAACCACACATGATTTTTCTGCACCTTGTACTCTTGCCTCTTAAGTTGAGTTTGGACATGAAAATGGAAATGGAAAAGGTTCCATTTAGTGCTTGTAATTCCTATCTCTTCTTTAGGCCCTCAAAGTCAAGGACTTAAACAAATCTTGACATTTTGGGGCCTTTTTTCACTGCCAGTGATCTACTATCTCCATTATCAAATTCACACAGAGGCTCCCTAGGTTTTGCCAGTCCCAGCATAATGTTTGGACTTGGTGTCTGAATAGATCATCACTGTTCTGAACTGCTTGAGCATATTTCATGATTCTAGTCTGTATAGTTTTTGGTAGTTAGAATATTCTTTTCTTTTTAAAATAATTGAAGTGTGCTTTCCCATGCCGTTAAGTACGTTTATTTTTCTAGTTTGATGGTAAAGAATGACAGTTATGAGTCTTTACAGTATATTGGGATATGTAGCATTCAGAGTAGTGTTTCCTATAGTTTGTGTTTTGTAAGAGATTGTTGCTGTCCAATGCTTTTCTAATAATTGAAAAACCATTAAGAAATGGGAATGAAATATAATGCATTAAGTGACTTTTGTGAAAACAAAAGATTTCCATTTCTCTTTTGCTTATATAGCTCGTGTTGGTTTTTGTGTTTTCCTCTACTCCTTTCAGCAGCCCTTAAGAACTTCCTGATATGCTGTGCTGTGCATTAAGGTTGTGTTAGTTTTCATAAACAAAAGCTTTTGAATCTGCATTCCTGCCATTTAATGACTGGCACTACATGCTGTGCCTTGCTGTAATTGTGTTGATTCAGCACTGTGGGAGCTTTCTGTTTTCCTTTGAAAACTATTTTATTATGAGGAAAAGCTTCAGAAATAAGGACTATAGACACCTTTTGAATTTAATGTCCTTAGAGTTGCTTCTCTTTTTAATGCTTTACATAGGTGAAAGATATGATCCTGAGCCTAAATCAAAATGGGATGAGGACTGGGATAAAAACAAGAGTGCTTTTCCATTCAGTGATAAATTAGGTGAACTGAGTGATAAAATTGGAAGCACAATTGACGACACCATCAGCAAGTTCCGGAGGAAAGATAGAGAAGACTCTCCAGAAAGATGCAGGTATTAACACTTTGTCTCCTGGGTCTCTTGGAAAGGGTACTAAATTGACACAGCTGGGTCTTGGGTTTTTTTGCTTATTTGTTTTGGGTGTTGGCATTATCTGAAATTCAGCTTTATTTGTTTGTTTCTTTAATAGATTTTATTTTTTAGAGCAATTTTAGCTTCACAGAAAAATTGTGCATAAAGTACAGGGAGTTGCTACATAACCCCACCTCTCCGAGTGCAAGAATGCATGCACACATACACAGTTTCTCCTGTTATTAACATCTTGCATTAGTGTGGTACATTTATTAACAATTGATAACCAATATTATTAACTCTTCAGTTGGCATTAGGGTTTACTGTGTTGTATAGTTGACAGATGCATAGTATCCACCATTACAGAACCATGCAGAGTAGTTTCACTCCCCTAAAAATGCCTTGTGCAAAAATATGGAAAAATTCATGAATTTGCATGTCAGCCTTCCACGGGGGCAGGCTAATCTAGTTCCCTGACGAGGGATTGAACCGAGACCATGGCAGTGAAAGTGCCAAGTCCTAACCATTGGACCGCCAGGGAATTCCGAGGTCATGTGAATTTTCACCGTATTGTTTCAGTTTTAGTATATTTGCTGCTAATTTATACATATATAATATATATATATATATATATATATATATATATAGTGTGTGTGTGTATTTACACACACATCATATATACAGTGCAGCTGTTTATAAGATGCTATGTCAGACATTATTTGCATTTAGTATTGACACACTTTCCTTGTCTGTGTCCATTTATTTCTAAAATTGATCACATTTCCTGTATGTTTTTATTCAGGCCATTTATTGGAATTTTTTTTCCCAGTAAGAACTTTGACAGCTTATTTTGCAATTGGGCATCTGATGATCCAGGGATCTAAGGTATTGCTGAGGGATAATGAAGTTTATTATTTTATTAGATTTAAACAAAAGTTACGGGTTTGAAAATTCTTCCTGTGACATTTCATTAAGATTCTGTGCCAGTTTATACCAGAAAAAGAAAAATCCAGATGGATATTTGGACTAAAATGTTTTCAAGTATGACCTATATTTTCATAGATTACATTTTCTAATGGTGGGGTATTTGTATTTAGTTTTACATAGAACAGTACTAGGAACCTTTTAGCATTCACTTTTTCTTACCTACCAATATAGCTATTAACTAGTTTTTCTGCCAATTATAAGGGCAATATATGTAGCACTTAATTTGCAAAGCAAGTTTTAGAAGATCTTTGTCATTTGTGCCTCACTGTATCTCTATTAGATAGTCTAGAGCAAGGATTTTACCCTTATTTTTTGGGAGTAAGAACTGAAGCCCAATCAGGCTGTGTGGAACTTGCCTAAAGTAACACAGAGATGCAACCAAAACTTCAAGTGAGTTCTCGTAACTAAGTACCATCTCTTTTTCCCTTATAAAAAAATATTAACAGTTCAGATTTAGGGGTCATTAAAAAGAAATAAAAATAATTTTGAAACTATTCAGATTCTAAAATATTTTAGTGTCTTCTCAGCATGTTTCCATATTTATTAAATCTGTGGAATTCCTGTCTGTTTCTGGAATATGATCTTTGAAGAACCAGAATTTATTTTTAATACTTTGAATATATTTTACAACTATATTTCTAGCTCTTTTATACTGAAAGTATATGCATATGGTAATAATAAATAACTAAACTTTGGAAAACGATGCCTGCCTCAAATACTCTGTGCTGTTTTTCCCTCTAATGTTCTTGTGACCTTTGTGTTCACACTTTTGGTTTGACTTAGAAAACATAGTGGCCACATATTCTGTTGCTATTTCCTGAAGAAGTATGGGAATCAGGTAGGTAGGCTGGTTAGAAATCTAACTATGTACCTTCTTGTTTTGTTACTTTCTCTTCTTTGCCCTCCACCCTCAATTTTTCTTTCTTTGCTTTGTCTTCCTATTCTTTTTTTTTTTTTTTTTCTGTTTCTCCCTTGATTTTTTCTTTTCTACATTTGCCTCTAAGACAGGATCTGCTAGAGTTCCTAAATCTTTTATATATTCAGGTTTAAAAGAGTGAAAATGTCATGTATGTTATTTGTTTTAGTAACTAAAGAGCAAACCAGGGACTTATATCTTGGAGTATTTGTGGGAGAAGAATAGATTTTTAGACAAAGTTGCATGAGACCTATCTGGCATGTTATCAGAATTTTAGACTCATTAGCTCATTATTAGATTCAGGAATTCTTGAACACTGATCATATATGAAGCTTTCATTTCATTGTGTGCTAGTCAGGTTTATATTCTCACCTTGTAAAGAAATTATTTTGCACTGTAATCAAATTGGACGTCAGAAAGGTAGGAAGTTTCAGTCTTAGATATAGGACTGATGGTGGGAATTTTTAGGTCATTTGTTGCTGAGAAATTAGTAAATGACAAGGGGTTTTGAACACTTGATCAGAACTTGTAGATTCCCTAAAATGTTTATAGATAAAAATACATTTAACCCCTTTGCTCAGTGCGGGAAGCCATTCTTCTTGATTCTTGATTTATACAGCTTCCAAATTGATTTATATTTAAGTAGAAATTGCTTTAGATTGGTCCGAGTTAAATTGCATCAGTAATAATAGTCAGAGTTTTAAGAATTTTAAGTATTTTACTTCAGAATATTTATAATTTAAACCACCTACTCTGAAATTAAGAAATAATAGGTAATGGAACGTATTTCAGGCAGTTTCTCTCTCTGTCCTGCTTGCACCAGAAGAAAAAACCCAATGCATCATTACTGGAGAGCACACTAGTACTGACATATTTAATTTGGGGCATATGAAAAACACAGTTCTTTTACTCATTCTGTATTTTTTTCCTCTTGCATGTTAAGAAGAAGTAAAAATCTTTGAATGTGCCTGAAAAGGAATTCTTTTAAAATATTTTAAATATATTTAAATTTTCTGTAAAGCAGTTTTCTTAGTTTTGTAAAAGTTTGATCTTGTGATTCTATATAGTAAAATAGAGCACAGTTCTTGTAAAGTGCATTACCTCATTTTTCTGCATTTACAGATGAGGGTTTAATCATTTGAATGCAGATAGGTTAATATTTAAAAGATATCCATTGAAATTATAGTATTTTATTATATATTTGCATTAGTATATGAGAGTCATTGACAGAATCATGTTGTATAAATGGAACTGTAGTTGTTGCACACAGTCCATTTCAAGAAAATGGTTATCAAATGCAGCTATTTGGGCTCCTAGACTCTAATCAGTTGATTCTGATATAATAACCCTGCTATTTTATTTTTTAATTAAGCTTTAAATCTATAATAAATAAGCACTTGAATTATTTCAGGCATTTTTATTTGTACACATTTATGTAAATACTTTTTTGTAGCAGTATTTTAGACTTACCTGGGGAATTTGATGGGCTCCCGCTTCCGCTCCCTAGTGCATACATATGATTATTCAGATAGCTTAGATAACATTCTCTTGATCCCTGTCAAATAGTCAAAGTATGGAATTTTGGAGTTACTGCATTTGAAATTCTTTAGCTCAAATCACTGAGGGCTCCATTTTAAAGTAATCCCTAGTCTTATTATTTTCTTTCATTTTTAATATCTTTTAGTGACAGTGATGAGGAAAAGAAAGCACGAAGAGGCAGATCTCCCAAAGGTGAATTCAAAGATGAAGAGGAGACTGTGACAACAAAACATATCCATATCACACAGGCCACAGAGACCACCACCACAAGACACAAGCGCACAGCAAATCCTTCCAAAACCATTGATCTTGGAGCAGCAGCACATTACACGGGGGACAAAGCAAGTCCAGATCAGAATGCTTCAGCTCATACACCTCAGTCTTCAGTTAAGGTGGGAATGGCACGAGTTTACACATTATACACAGTTTTATTCTTATAAATTACTTTTAGAATTACTGCATTAGTAGGCTCAGGCATTTCTAGGTAATCATATTAATTATAGATCATCTGGCATGTGTTAGTCATTAATAATAAGAAATCTCTTTGGAGGAAGAAACCTGTCCAATTGCTGAATGATTATCTATGTACTTTCTATGAAAGTAGTAATAACACTCTTGGTTCATTTGCGAAAGGTTGTGAATCAGAATGTAGTGCATCTATTTCCTTCTAGACACCACCACTGGTACCAAGTGTGAGATTCACTAAGGAAAACATGGTAATGTTTGGAAGTTGTAAGAAATGACCACTTGTATATATGACAAGTAGTTATATAGCGGAACTGGTCTTGTTTAATACAGAGATCATTCCTCTGAAAAGGAGGTTTATTTGCCCTGTGGTCAGTATTGATCAGTAGCAGCACTAATTCTTGTAACTGTCTTCACTTTTTATTCACCACAGAAATGAAATCCACCTGCTAGATACCTGGCTGCAAGCTAGTCTTCTGGACCGAAATCTGCCTTGTTGTTTTGTTACTCTTCCCCCACTATTATTCACCCAGCTTGTATCTTTGCATCAAATGTAGCTGAAAGCTAGGGAAAGTATTTTTCTAATGTATCTTGCAAATTTCAGAGTGGCTCTAAAAATAAAGTTAGTCCTACTTAGTGTCAAGAACTGTGTCAAGTTTTCCCACATATCTTCTGGTGTATAATTTCACCCATATTGTGCTCTTTTTAGTTTTGACGAAAACCTCAAAATTACAACTCAACTTTCGTTGTAGTTAAAAAGGGGAAATGGATGTGTTATTTCCTTGTGGTCTTAGTTTTCCCCTGCTGTGGATACAGTTAGCTTACTGATGACTATCTAAGATCTGGAAGATAGTCATAATTAAAACCCAAATAATACATGATGGCTGTTATATGGAGAGTTCATTTATGGTTGCATGGGGAAAATCATCCAACCTGTATAATTTTTTTTAACAGTAAACTGAGACTTTTATATCTTAAAAGAATTTTAAATATTAATTTGTAGTACAGCCTGAATGTATGTCACTGCCATAATATTTTAAATTTATAGTGTAAGCTTTTTGACTTTGTTTTTATTACCAGAAAAATGCATAGAACTCTGAAGTTCTCGGCAAGTTACTCAGCTGCTTCAGATCTCTTTCACCCTCAAGGCCTTTTTGAACCACAGTGTATAGCGTTTTAGTCTTCAGAGCTCAAATTAACATGCCTAGGAATTTACAGTGTTTTCATATTGCCTAGCACTTCTATTCTAATTTAACATGTATGTATTCAACATACAGGACCTATGCATTAGGGTGCTTAGAACTATGTATAGGAGAAAAATCATATTACAACTCCAGCCCCACAGTTTAGTTTGGGAACTAAATATAAAACAGATGTCAAGGTATATCAGACCAACATAGAATTATACTGACTTGTATGGTATACAAACAGTGTTGCTAAAGTTCACAGAATCATAAAATTTTAGAGCTAGATAGGATGTTGGCCTCCAGTCCAGTAGATCTTAGACCTTCTTATGCATTGGAATTACTAAAGGAGCTTTCTAAGACTGTACAGACCAAGATCCCAACCTGGGCAATTACGATTCAGTATGTTGTGATGGAGCTGGGCATATATATTTCTTTAATGCTTCTCAAGTGATTCTGTGTTAAGATTTGAGTGGGATCTGGAAGATATGTTTTTTCAGAGTGAAATGCAGTTAGAAATGAGAAAGTAACCCAGGAGTAGTGGACATGCCTAATCTTATCTGATCTCTGAAAAGAAGTGAGTTAGGGAAAAGAGGAGTGTGGATGTTAGGGACTTTTACAATGCTAGGCATAGAATTACTTTAAAAATACTATCTCTCCATAAGGATTCATGGTCACTTCTCTTTTTTCAGAAAAGGAAATCTACCTTTATTAAGATAATTACAGGTATTTGTGTCTCAGTTGGGAATTAGAGATGAGTAGAGCAGATTTTTTTTTTAAATAGTAGAAATATGTTTTCTAAGCTTATTTAGTTCTGTGTGTGTTTTCAGACTTCAGTGCCTAGCAGCAAGTCATCTGGTGACCTTGTTGATCTGTTTGATGGCACCAGCCAATCAACAGGTAAGCTTCCACATTGGCTTTTTCTTTTTATCAATAGTATTCTTGGTTTCAGAGTAATTTTTTTTAATGGCAAATAAAAGATGGAATGAAAATTTTTTAAAAAGTTTTTTTTGCATTAGATTTATTTATTTATTTATTTATTTATTTATTTATTTATTTTGTGGTACACGGGCCTCTCACTGTTGTGGCCTCTCCCGTTGTGGAGCACAGGCTCCGGACGCACAGGCTCAGTGGCCATGGCTCACGGGCCTAGCTGCTCCGTGGCATGTGGGATCTTCCCAGACTGGGGCACAAACCCATGTCCCCTGCATCGGCAGGCGGACTCTCAACCACTGCGCCACCAGGGAAGCCCCTAGATTTATTTTTAATGTGAAATTAATTCACTTTGAGCTTTATTTGGGAGGAAGTGTTTAATTGCCTAAAATAAGGAAGGTGAGCACATAAATATTTGATAATTCAGTAATCTCTCTCAGTTTCTTTAGCACTGAGTATTTGGGGTCCCTTTGCTTTTTCTGTAAGCGAAATGGACTGCTCTGCCCATTTCACTGTCTTTCCATAAATCTTAATTCTGGCTGTCAAACTACCCAGGCCTAGAGTTCATTTAAACTTTTCAGTCATTTATTCACTAAACATTTATCTAACCAGACACTGGCCTGGGTGCTTGCGGTATAATGCTTAGTAAAACAGTTCTTGCCCTCATGGGAAGGTCAGGTGGAGGAAGTAATCATTAATCAAAGAGTCACAAATAGTTACCTGGTTACAAACATACAGAGTGCTTTGGAGGAAAGGGGCATTCTGTGAAAGTGTGACATATTTTAAAGAGGGCTGCAGCAAAAGAATAGTCCATTTACAAAGATTTTCTCACAGAGAAGATCAACGATTTCTTCAGTTTGATGTCTAATATGTGCTAGATTTTTTTTGAGTAATTCCCTATAAATTGTTTTCAAGAAAATTGATTATTTTAGGCTGCATTTGATGATTATGGAGTCGTAATAAACTGTACTGCAAGTGAAAAACAGCTTAAGAAATAAAACTTACGTTTAAAGTTCATTTCACATTAAAATGTAACTGGCGAGATTGGCATAGAAATAATGTCAAAGTAAATCTGTTGTTTCTAGTTGTGTGTAATAATTTTTCAAAAATGAATTGTTTTAAAATTTACATTAGTGTTTATGATGAAAATTACTTCTCACTGATAGTTTAGTACATATGGTTAATTTAAAGTCTCCTATTATTTTCTCCCTGTCCTTGCCTACTATCATAAAATTAATTCTTAGAGTAGGTGTGAACTTACTAGGGTGTCTGCTTCAATCCAATTTCTGAGATTCTTCAATTCCCACTCCCTTTTTTCTGTAAATGTAACTGTTCGTAAAATTATTCCTTAAACCCTATTGAACTGTCAAGCCCAAGTTTGCAAACAACTACATTAGTTGTTTAACAATTTATGTGCTGTCTTTTTGTACGTTGAAGATTTTAATAGTAATATTAATTGGTAGTTAGCATGTAGTCATATAATACAGACTTACTGTCACAGAATATCAACGATTTTGGATTTCCTGGTATGAAATATTAAAGAGCCCCTTTCGTGCATCTGTGAAAATTTTTAATGGAGCAATCAGAAGAATTAACTAGGAAGGTCAGATGAGTGAATCTAACTTTTTTCCTTGGTGTTAGCAAGATTGCTTTGAACAGAGAGAATTATTAAATACCAGCATGCTTCCTTTGCTTGGCAAGTAACCTTTGAGTGGTTTTTCTTCTCCAGTGCAAGCAGTAGATTGGCTAATTAAATAGAAGTAGCAATTAATATTAATACAGTAATTGAGACAAAGTCTGAATGAAATCTGGAATATTTCTTGCCTTAATGTTTTTATCTTAATAATTTCTAAAAACCAACCGAAAGTGGGTTGACATCATAATTTTTTTTTAATTGTTCACTGTTTATTATTATGGTCACTCTTTTTTTTTAATAAATTTTTTTTTTTTTTTTTTTTTGGCTGCGTCGGGTCTTCGTTGCTGTGCGCGGGCTTTCTCTTGTTGCCACGAGCGGGGCTGCTCTTTGTTGAGGTGTGCGGGCTTCTCGTTTTGTTCTCGTTGTGGTGGCTTCTCTTGTTGCGGAGCATACGGGCTGTAGACGTGCGGGCTTCAGTAGTTGTGGCACGTGGGCTCAGTACTTGTGGCTCGTGGGCTCTAGAGCGCAGGCTTAGTAGTTGTGGCACATGGGCTTAGTTGCTCTGCAGCATGTGGGATCCTCCTGGACCAGGGCTTGAACCCGTGTCCCCTGCATCAGCAGGAGAATTCTTAACCACTGCGCCACCAGGGAAGTCCCCATAATTATTTTTTAAAGTTCTCTCCTATTTGAAACAGTTTGTTTAACCAGTTTGTGTAGAACCCCCTCCAATAAGTAAGATGAATTTCATTACTATGAATTTCTATTTAAATATTTTAGTAATAATATATTTTAAATTGAATTAAGCAGTGGGAAAAAAAATTGGATATTAAATCTTTAGCACCTACATGTAAGAAAGTCTAAGAATCTACCATATTAGCATTGCTATTTGGTATGCCATTTGGGTGTCATTTACCATATGTGCCTAGATTTATAGTACTGCTGTCATGCAAGTAATATGGACATGAACTGTAAACCTAAGCAGATATGGCTTCTGTACCATTCACGAGATAAATGTCTCCTTGGAGAAAATGCTCAGATTTTCTTTTTTTATGTGTTATTTCATCCTTTTTGTTAGCATCTTCAGAAGTATATGTGGTAAAATCATTGTGGAATATCAACCAAGTTTAAAAATACACATGTGAAACCCATTCATCAAGATTTTCTTGAGACTGTGATGATAAATGTCCCACTCTGGTGATGTTCTTTTGAAATCTGTACTCAAATGATATTTTGGTGACTTTTATATATAGTAGGTTTCTAAGTAAAATTTTTAAATGAATAATAATGTATTTAGAAAATAAGCCAGTTACAAATATAATGCCAAGAACCATTCCATTTCATTTTTAATATATCTTGTCTTCAGAGTTTTCATTGTCTCCTTTGTCCCTTTTGTAATTAAGAAATTTAGGTCTTGATTAACATACTACTGCATAAGTTGTTTCCAGTACAATGAATGAGGTTGAAGAGAAAATATAAAGACTTTACAAGGCTTGCAATATCTCTTGACTTTTTGGTTGTTAAAAAATATTTTTTAAGATTAACGTGTATAAAATGCAAAATGTTCATTACATTTACATTTGAACCTGTTGCCCTGTACTCTGTTATCACTAAAGTTAGTTGAGGATATTTACATGGATGTGAACCACCCTGTTATAGCCAAGTTACTGGTTATTACAACCCAACTTACATATTAGAATTTTCATGGGCGTTGTCTCTAGTTTAACCTAAGTTTACTACGAATAAAATGTTTTACCATATTCTGTTTTCACTAATTAAAAGTAGTGCATGCTTGGGCTTCCCTGGTGGCGAAGTGGCTGAAAGTCCACCAGCCGATGCAGGGGACACGGGTTCGTGCCCTGGTCCAGGAAGATCCTACATGCCGCGGAGTGGCTAGGCCCGTGAGCCATGGCCACTGAGCCTGCGCGTCCAGAGCCTGTGCTCCGCAACGGGAGAGGCCACAACAGTGAGAGGCCCGTGTACCGCAAAAAAAAAAAAAAAAAAGTAGTGCGTTCCCATTTTAGAAATTTTATGGAAAAAAAGTAATTCACTGTAACTTATGTGTATAAAGTTAATTATTAATAATTTTGGTGAATAGTCTTTCTTTAAATATTTTCTATATAATCAGTCAATATATTTAAGAATTTTTTTTTTCACAACTCACACACACTGTATTTTATTTTTACAAGAGATAAATAAACTGACACCAAGCATTGTAAATTAAGCATTTATTGTGTTGCAAATCTTTTTCAGGCTTCTAGATAAAGATTTTATTGTTATTATATTTTTTTGTAAACTCTTTTTCATCTAAAATCTCATGACATTTCCTTATTATAGTTGGTATTTTACAGACCTTTTAACTGCTTTATAATCTTAACATTGTGTAAAAATGCTGTAATTTACTTGACCAGTCAGCCTCTTATTTTTTGGACATTAGGTTTTGATTTGTTTCCAAACTTCTCTCTGTTATAAAGTAGTGAAGTAGCATCTTTCAAAAATCTTCCATTTTGGTAAGGAGAAAATAATATTTCATTCTATTTTGCATGTGTTTGATGACTGACTTTGAAAGTTTTCATGGTTTTATATTGCTAGTTGTAACTTGTCTACTCATGTCCTTTGTCCTTTTTCTTGCGGTACGTGGGCCTCTCACTGTTGTGGCCTCTCCCGTTGCGGAGCACAGGCTCCGGACGCACAGGCTCAGCAGCCACGGCTCACGGGCCCAGCCACTCTGCGGCATGTGGGATCTTCCCGGACCGGGACACGAACCCGTGTCCCCTGCATCGGCAGGCGGACTCTCAACCACTGCGCCACCAGGGAAGCCCCCTTTGTCCTTTTTTTTTTTTAATTCGGGTTGTTTATCCTTATCAATTTTTTAAAAACTTATTTATATTAGTTCTTCATCATATATTTACAATTTTTTGTCATTTCTTTTAATTTTGTATTTATTAGAATTCCTCATGCAAAAGTTTTCATAATGTAATCTAGATTAAATTCTTCGTTAAAGAAAATTTCCGTTTATAGTTAAAGCACTGTCTAGTTCAGCTATATTTTTCCTGTTCACAGTGTTGCTTTGGAAAATACATGTTCCCAGCTGGTGATTGTAAATAACCTCCTTGCTTCCCTGAGAAGACAGATGGAAATGGTTCATTTATAATGACACCTCTCATGTGGGAATCTTGAAGGATAGCTCTTATTGTGAAATTTAGTAGTCTTCCACATGCAGCAATTTTTGGTAGACTCTTATTTAAATTCCCTTAGATAGAAGTTATCCGGGAAAAAGGCTTAAGTATAGAATATGTCTGTTAAATTTAAGGCATTGGTATGAATAACATCATGCATATAGGTTTGGATAGTCCCTCCTAGGAGGGAGAAACTTTCCCTAAATGAAATAAGAGATTTTAAATTTCTGAGATAGTTTCCAAAGTTGAGGATCACATTATGTAAAACACAGTAGAAGTATAATCTGTGGCACTTCAGAAGATGGAGAAAAGTTAAATCCTTTTCAAGGAAAGGTGGCTTCCATTTGTTAAATTCTTATGTTTGTGTTTCCACTCTTTTACCTCCAGTGTTCTTAAATTAGTCATGTTTGAACTTAAACTCCCTGTAGTGTGGATGGAAAGAATAATATTTGCTATAGACAAGTTATGAACATAGTATAATTTTAGCTTAGGTGTTAGAAGGTAGAGCAATAGAATAACTAAATAGATAATTACTTGAAATATTAAATTCAGGATATGACAAAAATAAAATATGTCACCCAGTTTGAAGATGTGATTCACAGTATTCAGTGCTATACTCCACAGCATGAATTTTCTTTGTAGCCCAGACCAGATAAGATTTGAAAATTCTGAACTCATTTGGCATAGTAAATTACATATTGATGTTTATTCACTGCTTGGATGAAGAAAATGAAAATAATCCCCTATTCTCAAATCCCTTAATGTTATAATAAAAGATTAACTATCATTCTGTTACCTAACAGTATACTTTGATCAATATTTTTAACATGAAGGAATATTACAGAAGGCATATGTATGAATATTAAGCAGCAACTGTTCACACCATTGATTTCCTTGCTAGATTTTATTAATATATGTGCTTGTTTATATAGTTTAAAAATACAGCTAATTGATCTTTTGTACCTATTGTCACATTTATTATGACATATGTACCTTTAAAGAAGAGAAAAATCACTGTGATATTTTCCTTTGGATAAAGCAAAAGCAGACATATGAGCTGTAGTTGTTGCTAGGAGTAGAGAACCTTGGCCTTGGTGGAAGTTAGTTCACGGTGAGTGAGTATATATGTGAATATGTGCATCTGTAATGAGGTGAAGGAATAAGGAATTTGTTAGGCCTGCTGATAGTTGACTACAGTAAATGTGCATTAAAAAGAAATAACCAAGTTCACCTGTGTCAGAAACTGATTTGTTCCTTTTATTACTGCTGGCTATTTATTAAGAAGGGGAGATGGTTCTAGTTTAATTAACCCAGTTGAGTGTAGCAGATGGGACAGAATGTCTTGCAGCGATAAGACAATTCAGAAATGGCACCAGATGTTGGAAGCTGTCCCTGGTGGTATTTGAGTGCAGCCCAGATGTTCCAGTCCCACCTGGCTAGTTTCTAAGCACTGCAGGCTAAGCAGCTGTGATGTAACCTATATAATGTTCACATAACACTAAAAGCACTGTAATTGAACTGCCGCTCTAAATTTCTAAGGTTGTGACTCTTAAGAGGTGAAATCTTGATAAGGACAAAAATAAGGACAACTGTTTAAGGTTTTAGATCCTTTGACTGTTGCTGTTTCGTTGATAACTGAATTGAGGAGAAGTGGAATATAAAATTTAACAATGTTACTGTTCAAATTATAGATAAAAGTAAATATTCTTACCTATTTAGTGTTTACAGATGAAAATTTGTATGAGGATGTGATGTTATGCATGCAGATTGATCTGCAGCCTTATGATTTGAATCTCACCCCTTTAAAAACACCAGTCTGGAAGTAGCAAAAAGCTACTGGTTTTTTTTTTTTCAAGGATTAAAAATGCAAGTATTTTGCAAATATTTGCAAGTAAACAATAGGAAAAAATAGTCCACCTAAATCATTGCATTCATTTTTCTTCCTATAGCCATTAAAACTGATTTCTATGCAGATCAACTTCAAGGGTTTTTGGGGGTTTTTTTCCCTTTTATTTAAAAAAAAGTCAAACTGCAGAAAATTTGTCACATTTTCTTTGTCTCTCTCTAGTTCTTTTTTGGTTTTGTTTATTTATTGTGCACCATTTGAGAAAATTGCAAACATCATGACATTTTGCCCCTAAAATACTTCAGCGTATATCTCCTTACAACAAGGACATTCTCCTTCACAATCATAATATAATTATCATACGTGGGGAATTTAATATTAAAACAGTACTGTTGTATAATAGGCCATATTCACATTTCCCTGGTGTCTCAATTACATCATTTCAGTATAGCACTTACTTAAATATCCAGAGTCCAGTCAAGGATCACCCATTTCATTTATTTGTCATGTTTCTTTAGGCTTCTTTAATCTGGAGTGGTCCTAATCTTTTTCTTTTATGATGACATTTTCTGAAGAGTCTTGAGAGCTGTTTTGCAGAATGTCCCTCAATTTGTATTTGTCTGATTCATTCTTCATGATTGGAGTCAGGTTAAATATTTTTGGGAAGAATTTGGGTGATGATCTCTTTTTTAGTCCCTTTATATTAGAAGACCCATGAGTGCTATTTTGTCCGATTATTAGTGATGTTAAGTTTGAGCACTTGTTTAAGGTGGTATCTATCTGATTTCTGCACTGTAAAAGTAACTTAATCCCTTTTTATTTGTAAGTAATCTGTGGAGTGATGATTTGATTACCCAGCAACATTTTACCCAGGTTTTAGCATCCACTGAAGATTCTTATAAAGAGCATAATTGGCCAGATAAACTGCATGCCTACATTATGTTCGTGAAATGGAAGTAAGGGGTAACTGTAAACACAGTTGTCGTATCTATTATATTACTAGTTATAGAACTGAGGGATACTGTAAGAGAGTCTGTCCTGTGGTAGCTTAAAGGGAACATGGTGACATGAAAAGTTGGATCAACTAACTAGCTGTTAATGATGGGTCTTGGGGCTCTAGTATTGGGTATTTTTTGAGTGCAGTGCTAAAATGGCTTCCTAAAAGTGCTATCAATTGTGCTGTGGTTCTGACAGTTTTTTTTCCTCATACTTAATTTCTAGGAGGATCAGCTGATTTATTTGGAGGCTTTGCTGACTTTGGCTCAGCCGCTGCATCAAGCAATTTCCCTTCCCAAGGTACGATATGATTTGATCGGCCAGAAATCTAGGGGCAGTGGAAATGTTACCAAAACAAAACAACTCTTCACCACCCCACCCCTATCTGCTTCTTTTGGCCATTTTCTACTTGTAGTAGTGTTTATAATTCCCAGTTCTCAAAGAATTTATTCACAAAGGTACTTTATTGGGCCAGTATCCTAAATGTGCCAGATGAATCAATCTGGTTGCAGACTACTCAGGTACACCTAAATAAAATTGCCCTCACTCATAAGTGACTCTTATTTTTTGGGGGGTGGGGGTGGGGCGGGGAGTTAGGTGCGTAGGGAGTGTGAATAAGTATAAATCTAATTTTAGCAGCAAGAATATTATGGTTTATGTTTAGCTTATATGATTTTCTTGAATGAAATTCGGGGACATTGGAGTTGGGCAGACCATCTTACCAAAATTCATTTCTTTATAATTTAGATATCTTAAAAGAATTTCTACGAAAAATAACTGAACTTCATTTTGGCATATCCTTAAATATGAGCAGTTGAACCTCAGGCAAAAAAAATTCCTCATTCCATGTTAAATTAGAAATTTTGAAATACTCTAGATTTGTTGTGATCATTTCACAATATTTGTAAAGATCAAATCATTATGTTGTCCACCTGAAACAGATATAATATTATGTGTCAATAACACCCTCAATTTTTTTTAAATGGCAAAAAAAAAAAAAAAAAAGCTAACATCCAAGCAGAGTATAGGCTTAAACATAATGGATTGAGGTGAAAGCCTTGTATTTTTCCCCCTTATTATTAATATTTTTATCTTACTACCTCTGCCATATACTTTGGTAGCTATTTAAATTTATGAAAGCCTCTGAACCTCCACCTTTCTAAAATTGGGAATAATGCTACTTGTCATGGTTCTTTATAAGGATAGAGTAACGTCTGTAGAGACGTGTAGAATAGGGTCTGAGTTCATTATTAAGTATCTTTTAGGTTGTAAAGGGGTTGGTTCTAATGTTTTTTTTCCATAAAATCTGGTCAGTCTGAAATTTGAGAGATAATATAAAAAATTTAGCTATAAAAATCATAAACATGAGGTAGGCAAGGAGGAAATATTTAACTGAATTAGTTTTATTATTCATTTCAAGTAGAGTTATCTATCCCCATTAATTGGATTAAAATTTATATTTAGTACTGTCTAGTTTAGGTTAGTGAGGATTTAGGAAGAAAGACGCATAGGTTTTAATGTGAGTTGGGTTATTTGGACCGCTTGTGTAAATTCCAATTATTTCCCAGAAACCAGGATTGTGGAGTAATGAACTGCTTCATTTTAGAAGTGTGGTTATACTTTGTAAGGGTTAATACCTTGCTTTAGGCAAATCAAAGTGGAAAATAAACATTGCCCTAATTTTACAGACTGCCTGTGTAATTCTCAAAGTTTTTATGTATATAAAGTTGCCTACTATGCAAATAATTCAAATATGTTAATGTTGCTAAGTGATACATCTCTTCATCTTACGTGATTAACATAACCTGATCACCATTACGCAAGGGGCTGAAACTGTCGCAACAATGATTAATGATTGCTGAACAGTATATGCCTCACTAGAAATCTCTTCCTCCCATGATTAATCATCTCAGATAAAGTTTTCAGATGGGGCAACACATTTTGCCCCAGTTTCCATTCTTACTCTGTTTTCTAGATCAAGCAGATAGAAAATCAGCTTAAAGTTTACCTTTATCCAGCAGTCTTCCTTAAATTAGTTTAAATTGTTTAATACATAGAACTAATTGTAAAACTCTTAATTCAGTCTTTTTTTGTAAAGAAAATCAAAGACATGTTTTAGCAAAACCCGGAAGTAATGAATATCAGCCCAGTTCTTATATTAAATTGTTGGTAGAACCTGGGGTTTCTAAGTGAATTATTTTCTCTTTTGAGGGTGCTTACATTACAAAATGGTAATAGAAGATATAATTTTAAAGACAATGTTATTCTCTTGATATTTAGCATAATGAGACACAGTATCACAGTGGTTGGTTACCTTTTAGGCTAGACAAAATGTATTTCCTAGTTGTAAGTGAACATGTAGTGCAAAGAAATGGTGTTAACTTGAACTACATACTGTTCGCTTTCAGATGACTGTTTATATATGTAGCTCTTTCTTCACCTTTGCTTTTTTCAACTTTCATTAATTCATATTTATCTGTTTTTCCCTTTCTTAAAGCAAGGTTTGTTACCTTAGTATAGCCTAGTTTAAAAACATTTTTTTTCAAGTATCACTTGCCTTTATATTTATTATGTTCCAAATAGTATTATGTATGCAGAATTTATAGAAGCTTGACTTATACTTTTATATGGCACACCTAAAAGAAAGAAAGTGTGATGTTTTGCCTCTCCTCTGTCTTTTCACAATTAATCCAAAGTAACAATAAACCTCAGATGGCACTTACTATATATTAAGTTATTCAATCTTTGCAACTTAGATTTTTTAAAAAGTATGGCACAGGGGACTTCTCTGGCAGTCCAGTGGGTAAGACTCCATACTTCCACTGCAGGGACATGGGTTCGATCCCTGGTTGGGGAACTAAGATCCCGCATGCCTCACAGTGTGGCCACATAAATAAATAAAAGCTCTCCTTTAAATAAAATAAAAATACAAAGGCACAGAGAAGCTTAAGTAAGGTCACACAGCCAGTAAAATACAAAATCCGTTCTCTTAAATGTTTCAGTCTATTAATTAACCTATTAACGTTTATATTATTAAATGCATTAAATCTTTTTTATGCATTAAATCCTAAACTTGTTATAATTATACTTTGAAGCATAATGATAGTTTGTTTCTTTTTTAAAATATTAGCATGAGTTCCCCTCTTAAGACTATACCCTGCTTTTTGCTTAAATAGATTGAACAGTCCCGTTTGAAGTAAACAGTGTACTAAGGTTTATATATCATGGCTCTCTGTAGCCTTTGTTTTGTCAGTGGAAGCATGGCCAAATGGGTGAGAACTTCTTACAGAAATTTAGTAATCCTAGTCTTAATTTTATTGAGTTTTGGGGTTTTTCTTTTTAATGAATTTGGGGTTTTATTTACATGAGATGGTATATATCATAGTTTGATTTCTCTTTGAACCTTTCCAAATAATGAATGAACAAAATGAGATGAACTGTCTGATTTTACTGAGTTACTCCTTGCATGACGATTCTGGATCTCCCAGCAAAGAGTTTAACCAGTTTAGAGTTTTTTTCTTGTTTTTTGGGGATCTCAGGCTAGTTCATATTTGTTTAGCTAGAAACATATTTAATAGGCAAACTTAGGTTGAAGGAAAGTTTTAGTTTCTGTAATTTCTTTGTGTCACCTCAGACCTGCCAATGCCAAGAGATGGATTTTACTTTATATGTGGAAGTTTTTTTTCTTTGACACCTTGTTAATAATGGTGGAATATTCATGAGAAAGAATAATGTCCAGATGGAGATGGTAGCTGCAGATGTTAATCTGGATGGACACAGATCAGCTCTAATTTGTTTCAGTTGGAAGACTGTCATATGTGTTCTGTGCATTTCAAAAACTTTCTTACCCTTCTTTCTCAGTAACAGCAGCAAGTGGGAATGGAGACTTTGGTGACTGGAGTGCCTTCAACCAAGCCCCATCAGGCCCTGTTGCTGCCAGTGGTGAGCTCTTCAGCAGTGCCTCACAGCCAGCTGTAGAGCTTGTCAGTAGCTCACAACCAGCTTTAGGCCCACCTCCAGCTGCCTCAAATTCTTCAGACCTATTTGATCTTATGGGCTCATCGCAGGCAACAATGACATCTTCCCAGAGTATGAATTTCTCTATGATGAGCACTAATACTGTAGGTCTGGGTTTGCCCATGTCAAGATCACAGGTAAGTTGTCTGCCTCCCTTGGAAATTGTGATTCATAATCTTTGAGATGCTCTAACTAATCTAATGGCAGATTAGCATTAAACAGAAAAATAAGCAAGTGACACATAGATTACTTTTGTACATTGCGTTTACCTTGTGTCCTTTCCCCTAGAATAGTCATATGGGTTCTCCAGGGCAAGGCCTTCTCACTCATCTTGCTGTCCATGCAAAGCCAAGTGTGATGCCTTGCACAAAGGAGGCATTTGTTGAAAATTTATTGAACTAATAAACAAATTGGAATTTAATAGTTTAAAAATTGTTTTTAAGAAGAAGGAATAGAGGAGTTGAGTTCCCTGGTGGCCCAGTGGTTAAGACTCTGCGTTTCCACTGCAGGGCATGTGGGTTCGATCCCTGGTTGGGGAACCAAGATCCCGTGTGCCGTGCAGCACGGCCTAAAAATAAAAAGTTAAAGACATTAAAAAAGAAAAAGAAGGAATAGAGATATATTGCTAATATAGAAAATTATTCTCTAAAATAATGAATGTTCTTCCCTTTTCTGGACCTGCTCTACATTACATAATATTTATATAGGCTCTTCTTTCAACTCTTATTTTCATAAAGGAAAATAACTTAACAGGAACTTTTAAATTCACTTTTTAAAATTAAATCTAAATTACCTAATACTAGCTTAGAATTCAAACAAGTGCAGAATATATGCGTCTTGAGTTGTATCAGGAACTTGCTATTTTTGACTCAGCCTATTTGGAATATTTGTTTATGATGCTAATTATTCATTTTAATATGTAGAATCTCCTGTTTTGGGTGTTAGGATGAAGGAAGAGAAGAAGCAGAAAGGTGACTGGTCTGTGTAACAGATATTAGACCTAACATTAAGAAAAAGGACATGAAAGCCTTACCAGTACCATTAAATTGAACTGAACAAACTCAAGCCAGTTCACTCTGTTTCTTTCATAAGGTCTAAGCATAAAGCCAGTCTACTAATTTTCAATCTTAATTGCAACTGTGTTGTGAGTCTTTGCATTGTTCCATTTTTAATTATCCCTCCTATTTGTATTTATTTCCCTTTTTCTGTCCTTGTTACAGTTATTCTGGTAGCAACTACCAGGCACCTCTGCTGCTTTTTCCTTAATTTCTCCTTTCTTCTGTATTGGTCCATACTGTATCAAATTCCACTAGTATTGCTCGCTTTAGGCAATAGAAATATACATGGAGGAGGGATATGTCAGTCAGGTTATGTGGAATATAATTTGCTGTTTGATGGTTTTGTTTTTTTAACATGAGAAATCATACCCCGAATTCCATTTTGTAAAAATAAATTTCCACTTGTATATTTCCTTAAAGTTGTACTAACCCGAAGTTAATAGTTGCCCCAGGATTGTGGCTTCTAGACTTGGGGTGATGGGAGGATAACTGTTAGTGTAAATATGTTAGTTATTTCCCCACCCCAAACATGATTTGGACTTCAGAGGAATATTATGGGAAGCTGGTGATGCAGGATATTGAAGACCTTAATGTAGAACATTTGTTGTTCTTATTGGTTTCAAGAGTTTATTAAAAAGTCTAGTATATATTTGGAGTTACTATGATTAAATTGCCATCTGGTAATCTTTATAGAGCAGATGTTTAATTTTTAGAGCATTTTTCTATTTTCCAGCCTTTGCAAAATGTTAGCACAGTGCTGCAGAAGCCTAATCCTCTCTATAATCAGAATACAGATATGGTCCAGAAGTCAGTCAGCAAAACCCTGCCCTCTACTTGGTCTGACCCCAGTGTAAACATCAGCCTAGACAACTTACTACCTGGTATGCAGCCTTCCAAACCCCAGCAGCCATCGCTCAATACAATGATTCAACAACAGAGTAAGTTACTGCAGGATATCCCATTTCTTTGTGTACTTGTAATCCTTTGCCCTTATGCCAGGACTACTTCAAGCCATGAAATAAAAGTGCACAGAATGCAACTGTGTATTCACTTAAAATTTTTTTCACATAATACCTGGTATCCCTCCTGGCACACTGAATTGCTTTGTATTCTGCTCTTGACATGTTAACATTTATTGTATGGTGGTGAGTTTTGGGAGCCTGATCACTAAAATAAAAGTATTTGTTGAGAAAAAATTTTTAATATAGGCAGATATGTCAAGAAACAAAAATCATCTGAACTCCATAATCCAGGGATAATCACCATTAATTCATATTTCTTCATAGTCCAACTTTTCTAACCACGTTTTTAATACTTGAGATCATTTTGTCTATATTTTGTTTCTTGCAGTTCATATTCAACATTATTGTTTTTTCTGTGTTCAATATTCTTAAAGAAAGAAAGCATAATTTTTGGATCTTTATAGTTATCCATCATATTAGTGTGCATTTCCTCTATTGTTGGTTATTTCAGTTGTTTCCAGCTTTTTTCCTATTATAGATAACTCCATGGTTTTGTATAAATCTTTTTACTTGTGATTTTTTCCCTTAATATAATGTTCTAAAAATAGAGCGAGTCGGGCTTCCCTGGTGGCGCAGTGGTTGAGAGTCCGCCTGCCGATGCAGGGAACACGGGTTCATGCCCCAGTCCGGGAGGATCCCACATGCTGCGGAGCAGCTTGGCCCATCAGCCATGGCCGCTGAGCCTGCGCATCCGGAGCCTGTGCTCCGCAACGGGAGAGGCCA
>RJWK010006183.1:0-53217 GCA_004363435.1 Platanista minor | reverse complement strand
CCCCATATCTCCTCCCTCTTGCATCTCCCTCCCTCCCACCCTCCCTATCCCACCCATCCAGGGGGTCACAAAGCACCAAGCTGATCTCCCTGTGCTATGCGGCTGCTTCCCACTAGCTATCTATTTTACATTTGGTAGTGTATATATGTCCATGCCACTCTCTCCGTCCCAGCTTACCCTTCCCTCTCCTCGTGTCCTTAAGTCCGTTCTCTATGTCTATCACACATTTCTTGAATCCCTACTATGGCCTCAGCCCTGGGTTAGGTTTTGAAGAAAATACACAAGCATCCAAGTAAAGCTTCCTCTGTTAAGAGAACAGTAGGCTATGGGGGAGAGGAAGGTATAGACAAGATATGGCAAAAGTGTCTCTCTAAGTCAGACATTAATCAAAGCATTCTAACCATCCTCCCCTTCCCCCCCCACCCCGCCCCCACCACACCATGGTCTATGCGAAGCATTATGTTCAACACTGGTCTGAGGAGAGAATAAAAAGCAAAACAAAATGTTGCTGTAACGTAAGGCAATAAGGCAGCTTGTGATGTGCTGAGAATTTTTTAATTAAATTAATCATAATACAATCTAGCCAGTATATGTCTAGTAACCCACCCTAATGGAGCAAAAGCCAGACACAAAAAACTGTTTTAACATTCACCCTCAAACTGATCTTGCAGCAAGAGTTTACATCGTACATTTTGGACTCCTTGTGATTAACTATAGAATTATAGACAAGAGTATCAATGAACATATATAAAGCAATAGCTCCAAGTTGTCCCCTGGTGGTGTCCTGCTTGATGACACCCAGTCTATGCCAAACCCCACTCCATCACTCTCTAAGAGGCCATTCTACTCAGTGACTCCTCTGCCTTCAGCCCTTCTAACTAATATGCCAGGGCTTAGTGAAAATAAGATTTAAATGTGAGATAATGGCCCCTTCTGAGGACAGAGATTTCACCAAAGTCAGAAAGCCTGAGAAGTGAGCTCCAAGCATAGGTTTACTGGCTGGTCAGACCTGGCATCTGTATGTTTCACTCCTGAACCCTTAGGGTTAAAAGCAGCTTGGCTGCTTGAGTGTGGGATAGAAGAGGAGTGTTGGATAGAAGAGAGGAGAAAGACACCAAGGAGGATGAAGAGGATGAGCCCTTTGTGTGGGTTTACTGGAAGGAGGCTTGCCATCAGTGAGGAACTTGATAGGGTTCACCTCCCCTGGACTTCCCCAGCCCCAGAGGTTAAGGATGGTCCCCCACTAGCTCAGTAGCTGCCCACCAGTGTAACCCTTCTCCAGAAGAGTGGATTTAAGCTGGGATGCTTCAGTGAGGATCTGGGAAATGCAGATCTCATCAGAGAGTCTGGTCTTTGGAGGGGGCTAGGTGAGACTGTCTTCAGCGCTGTTATCTACTGCTGGGACGCGGTGTAGGGAACAGAAAAATGCTGCAGGTTCTAGAAAATTCCACATGGGTCCCTGTCATTTGGCAAAAGAAGAGGGATTAGAGTAGGATATGGTCTGAGAGGAGAGGGTGAAAGGAGGGGCTGCAGAAGGAAGGCTGCCATCCACAACTGCAGCATTATGTGTGTCGGAGATAAATTCATTTGTCATATTTCAAATTAGGTTTATAGGTGCTCCGTCCCCCACCCCCACAAAGCAGTGGCTCAACGGGTGGTCTTCTCAATTTTTAATTGAAATTTTGCAGTATATTGGCGTCTAAAGTCTAGGTCCGACTGAAGTGATGGTTTGTATGTATGTGAACGTGTACGTGACTAACAATCGAGAGAGCTGTGAAGTCTCCCGATGTGGTGGGAAGGGTGCTGCTGCAGGGACCGGCCGTTCTCTTCGCAAGAGAATCTTCCATCCCTAATGTCAGAGTGCTTCCGAGGTATCAGGAGGTGAAAAGGGTTGGGTGTTGCAGTGAATTTCCCCAGCCCAACACACACACACACACACACGCGCGCGCGCACACACACACACACACACACACACACACACACACACACACATTGAGGAGTTCAGTAAAAAGTCTTCCTGATGCCTGGGAAGTCCAGCTAAAGGCAAAAGGCAGTCTCCCATGGCAAAGGCGAACCAGACAGACTCCCGGATCGCTGCGGAGACCCGCGCAGCCTCAGCTCCGGAGCGCGCAACCCAGCCGCCGCTACCCGGGCACTCTTGCCTGGCTCTCGGGGCTACATCAGCAGGCTGCGGAAAGCCAGGGCTGCCGCCCACCCTCACCATACACCTTTCCCGAAGCACCCCCAAACCCTGGACCCAACGGCAAACCTCTCGGATCTGGCAAAGCTCAGAAATGCAAAAACTGTGGCGGGGGACAAATTTTACTTCAACCCAAAGGACTGAATACACAGACACACAGACACACAGAGATGCAACACCCCCAACCCCGTGCCGCTTAATTTCTTTTCCCGGGTTAGAAAAAAGGATTACTTGCCCACAGAGGCTTGGAGATGAGGGGCAAGAGGTTGGTCCGAGGCTAGGTTCACCTGCTGCTGAGGTGAGAGAGCAGACACAGGATGGAAGCTGTTCTGAGCAGCAGCTCACAGCTGAGTGGTTAGGGGGATTGCAAAGACCCTCAAGTTCGCCTCTAGCTTTTTTTTTTTTTTTTTTTTTTGCATTTGCGTCACTAAAGGGTTAAACGCGGCCGGGGCTCCAAACACCCCCCCCAACGCCTCCCCACTCCCCCTCCCCTTTTTGTCCCCCCCCCCGCGCGTCGCTAAGAGGTCATCAAGCGCTCTGTCCAGTCCGCGTTCGCAAGCCCCTCTGCTTCCCGCCCATCGGGCCCGTGGCTGCTTACGAAGAGGTGTGCGCTCACCGAGGGGCGTGTTCCAGCACTGGGAGACGCCGAGCGCCCCCGGGTTAGACCTCAGAGCGGAGCCAGCCATGGAGCGGGGCGGGGGAAAGTTTGGCACCCTGGAAGGGGTTGTCAAACTGGGGTGGGCGGGGCGCCCGAGGGTACTTTAGCCCTCCGAATTCAGGGTCGCCCGCTGCCCGGACCTGAGGCGGTGTGCGGCCATGGACCGCGGAGCTGCCGCGGCCCAGGGCACTGCCCCGCCTCAGGTTGGCGAGCAGCCCGCGGAGTCTCCGGAGCCGCCGCCGCCGTGGCCACCGCCGAAGCCGCCGCCGGCGGCGCGAGCTCCTCAGCTGCTCCACGCGCCTTCGCCGGAACCGGCACCGCAGTTCTGTCCAGAGCCTGCTCCAGAACCCGGTCCGGAGGCGACCCCAGAACCAGCCCCAGAACTAGACACAGAAGCGATCTCAGAACCAGCCACGGAACCAGCCCCCGAGCCGGCCCCAGAACCAGCCCCAGATCCGGCCCTTGAGCCGATCCCAGTACCAGCCGTAGAACCGGCCCCCGAGCCGGCCCCAGAACCAGCCACAGAACCAGCCACAGAGTCCTGCCCTGAGCCGGCTCAAGTGTCCCGTCCGGAGCCGAGCCCAGCACCACATCTATTGCAGTGTCCGGTGGTCGCTCCAGAGAAAGGTCTAAGGACCTCGCCATCGCCGCGAACGCTAGTGCCAGTGCCGTTGTCCAATATAAAGGTAAGAAAAAGATCCCCTGGGGCGGGAGGGAAAGAAGCCAGGCGAGGCCGGATGGCTATCCAGCTTGCGGGACTCTGGGCACCCTTAGCATCCTATTTTGTTGCCACCGACTAGCAAAGATGCTGGGAAAGATGCGGGGATGGGGGAGCCCAGGGGAGTGGGAAGCGGTTGGGAGGCGGGAAGCAACATGTGGAAGTGAGAGTGGGCTGTTTGGGAGTAGAAACGGGGGTGATAGCACCAGTTGGGAGTCGGAGCAGTTTTCCTCATGAGGAGAAGTGACAGTGCGGTGAGCGCTTATATCTTGAAAAAGAAGAGGAAGACGGCCCAGGGAGCGCAAGAGACCTAGAGAGGTGTTAGGGGCTGGCCCAAGGTACACAGGGACGGGATTGGGCGGGGGGCGGGGGGACGGTGGGATACACCTCTTAGCCGCGGTCACTGCCGCAGAGGCCCAAGCTGCGGAACAGTAGCCATCTGCTTGGCCCCCTCCCTGCCACTGGGGAGGGGTTCCTCAGCTGGGGCGCAACTAGCAACGCTCCAGGGAGGGGCCCGGAGCCTCTGTTGGCTACTGGGCGCTGGTACTCCGCGTGGGGATGAGGGGTTGGGCGGCGCCCACGCGCACTGCAGGGGAAGGGCAGGGTTCGCAGGGGAGGAGGGGGAGAGCATGCGTGTGTCGAAGCCACCATTCCATCTGTCTGCAGGATTTCCCGGCAGGTAGGTGCAAACACGGTGATACAGTGATGGGCCGCGTCACAAACGGTCAACTGGCATCCCGCACTGGTGCCAGCTGGAATGGTACAGGAGCCCCAGTTTAGATACACGAAAATGAGTTGGTATTTGAGAGCATGTGAATGGGAACCCTCATCTCTTCCAGTCTTCAGAGACGCCTTCTTAAACGTTGCACTTAGCCGGAAGAAGACCAGTGGCGAATCCTCGGGCACCCGCCCACGGGGGAGGGGGGAGGAAGAAGGTTTTCAGTCCTTGCCTTGAACCCTGAAACCCCGAAACCCAGTCTGCTCTTCAGAAGGAGTCTTTCTTGCTTTCTCTGTGCTCCCCCTACTCTTCGTTTTTCCTAAACTTTGTTCCACAAGATTGTGAAAATCATAATAATGCATACATACACATTCATTTAGCTTCCCCCCAGAGAAAAACAAAACAAAACACAGAAACAACACATCACACCAACGATGCCCGTCCATCCTGCTGCTTAGCAGGGCATAGGGACACGGCTCAGAATCCTTCTGCTCTGGACTGTACACTTGTAGAATGTAGGGGAAGGGGGCAGAAGTTGGCATCTCGAAATGGAAATGGAAGGGCTGGTTGCTTCCTGAGTTATGACTAGGGAGGCTTGAATGTGCAAAATAACTGAAATGATAAACGACTGAGAAAGAGGAACGCTAAAGGGAAAAGTTTCACAGGGAAAAAAACGTGCAGAGGTTTCAAAAGAAATAAAATAGAATTGTAGGAGACTAATATATATATATATATATTTTAATCCAACAACCCCACTCTCACGAGAGGGTGGATCACACACACACACACCCTTCCTGCAGCAGAGCAGCCCTTCCCTTCAGTGATCTCAAGAAGGGAAAGGGCGGGGCAGATAGACCTGGGAGGTCACCCTAACCAGGTGCTTGCTCTTGTCTTTTTGGAAGAGTTTGCATAAAGCTGGTGAGAGGGAGACCAATAAGGACCACCTGACTTGTGGCCTTCTTAAGTGACATTCCGCAAACGTGACTGAGAAACTGACACCTGAGGGCTTAATTACCAGGATAGTCAGCGAATGTATGGCCTCTTTGGCCTCTGGAAGACTGACTGGAGGTCCGGAGCTCCAGGGATGAGCCCTGTGACAGCGGGAAAGCATCTCCCACCAGCTTGACAAACCTTCTTCCTCCCCCGTGGGCGGGTGCCCGAGGATTCGCCACTGGTCTTCTTCCGGCTAAGTGAAACGTTTAAGAAGGCGTCTCTGAAGACTGGAAGAGATGAGGGTTCCCATTCACATTTCTATTGCCACACAGATAAGGAGGATCAAGGTAAGAGGAAGCAGGTTAGCTTCCTCTACATAGTATCCATTCAGGCGTGCTGGCCAACTGACCCACGGGCATTTGGCAGCCCTGGCAGGGGACCAGGACCACCTCCCCCCAGTTTCATTTTGCCAAGTAGAGCTGGTCTTTCGTTCAGTCACTTATCTTGCAGAGTGGGCTTCAAAAGGGCCATATAAATGCACCCTAGAGTGTTTTGAAGGATGCAAAGATCTGGGTAAATGCTAAAATTCCTGGGAGTGAACCCTTCTCCAACACTTTAGGTGTTTCTATGCAATTGCTCTCTGATGCAGATGAGAACATCTGATCTTCAGTGATAGGACCATTCTCTGCTGCATTCTCCTCAGGCAAATAGCACCCATAGCCAGCTGACTTGCATCTTAACATTCAAGGTGAACAGGTTGCCATCTTAGCTAGGGTTGCATTATTCTCAGACACTGCCTCCTTGAGGCAAGCTTGGGGAATGACATACGTGTGTGTGTGTGTGTGTGTGTGTGTGTGTGTACACACACACACACACACAGAATCTTAGAGCTCAAAACTAAATATAGCTCTCATCGTACAATGAAATCCTACGTGGTAAGACACAGTCAGTACCAGTAGCATGAAACTAGCCTGATAAGTCAAAGGATAAAATAAGCAAAACAAAGGGTTTGAATGTGACTACAGATTTCTCCCAGATAACTTTGCCGACCAATACTGCAGTAAAAAACCCAACATCTTCCAGTGTGTGGTCTGCTCTCTTTGGGGGTTTCAGAACCTGCTGGTTGCAAATCTATGACAAGCATGAGGGTAGGGACTGAGAAAAGGGGGCTCATATTTTCTTTCTGAATACCTACTTGGGTAACAGTCTGTGAACCATACCTGTCTGTTTCCTTCCTTTCTGAAATGGTTTAATTTCCAGGAAATGAGCCGTGGTCTCCCACCTGGTGGCAACAAGTGTAAGTAAAGACGTGTGAATTGGTTCTTTAACAATGCTATAACTCTCTTTGGGGGTTGGGGGTTTACATGTAGACCATATTTGCTTCCCTTCACTCAGCTGTGGTTGAAGAAAGACAGTTTATATTTTTATTCATTGGGTTTTGACCAGCTATGAAATTATAATCACACCATACAGGTGATTAATGAAATACACTTTTATGACTTTTATTTCTGGGTTAGAGAGGGGTCTCTGTATCCCTCACTCCTAATGACTAAGCAGCAATTACTATTACATCCCAAACCATAACAGAACAGTTTCCTGGTATTTTTTGCACGCATTTTCTTGCAAAGTAGCAAGCATTTGCTTATATGACATCTGGTAATTCTTGCCTGAATGCTTCATATCTTACCTATGTCTTAGCTTCTCAAAGGTAGATACTGTCTCTCCTTCCTAGTGCCTAATATAATTCAGCCCTCCCTATTTTTGCTCAATACACTTGCTGAAGCTTGAAACCTATCAATTCCATTTTCAACAATGACATAGAGACTGCTGCTGTGAATGAATTAAAAAACACATTCTCACTCATTTCAGAGTGAGAAGTAAATGTGTATTTAAATAGCCTGGAATATATAGCCCTTAGGAAATGCAGTCAATCTCTCCATTTTCAGAATGGATGTTAGAACCATAATTAAGAAGCAAATTACTAACAATTAAAAAAAAATGATTTGGAAAGTGTCCTTATCCCCTGCAGTCCCGGCAGCAGCAGACTAATGATGATGTTGTTGGTTTCAGGGGTAATAAATTTTTTTCCTAAGTGAACAGAATATCTGCAGTGACTGTAAACAACTTCAGGATTGTAGTTCTAATGTTTAACCTGTTGAAGGTCAGGATGATATTACTTTCTTTCCTCATAGGTTCTTTCTCCCCTCCTTGCCAGATTTTGATGATACCATCTGATTTATCTGGTATATTCTGAGAGCTCCTGAGCATTTGCTGCAGGATGTTTTAGAAACATAAAGAGATATTTGGCCAGTGGTCTTTCTTTTCTGAGAATACAGTTCTTTTATGTTTATTAAAATCTCCAGCTGGGGCTTCTGCAGATCTGCAGCCCAAAAGGCAAGGCTGAGCCATCAGTTACCCAAAGTGCTTCCAAGAAAAGGGGAAAAATCCATAGAGGCCAGGAAAGCATTCAGGGGCATTATAATAAGGATTATATAATCCCTACTGCTAGTATGGCACTTTACAATTTGCAGAATGCTTTCCTCTGCATTATTAACTCTTTTATTCCCCTGAAGAAGGCAGCAGGGTGGGAGAGAGCAAAAATAGAACTTGACACCTAATAGGATATAACTATTAATTTATCTATTATGGATTTTAAAAGATATCCAACATATGGCTTTCTGTGACATGTAGGATCCTCATTTGTCTAAGAACAATCTTTAAGCTGACATTCCATCAGCCTTGATTTTTTTCCAAAGCAGTGATTGCTGTTCCTTGTCTGATACTCCCAGAGGAGGCCATCATAGAACAGGAGCCTGAGAAGGAAGAAGAAGAGGCACAAGACCCTGAACCTATTACTCCCAAAAAAGGCCTTTTTTTTTTTTTTGGAAAGAAAATAAATAGAAATTCTGCTAGGGATACAGTTCCCAACCTTTCCAAAGCCCGCCGCCTGTAATTCTCTCAGTGGAAAAATAAAAACTTAAAGAATTTAAAAAGGAAAGCAGCCATTCCTAAAGGGAGATGCCCCCACCCTCACCAAAGCAAATAAACCTTATTCTCAAAATAGAAAAACAAATTTACAAATTTTTTTAAAAAGAAAGAGACAATGACCCCAGATAATGAAACTTATACCTCCCCTGAAAATTATTTTAAGAAAAAAAAAAAAAAGAAATTCTAAAGGGAGGAGCTCCTTGCCCTTTCCAAAGCCCATGAAACATATCCCCAAGAGAAAAATGTTTAATGAGAAGGATGAGAAATCATCTCAAGGTAAACAGTATTTTTAACCCTAAAATTTTCTTGAAATTTATAAACTTTATTTGCACCTCATGGCCTATGCCCAATCTCTCACAAGAATTATGGGGGCAAAAAAAGTCTTCCAAATGTTCACCAATCTCACCAAAACTCCCTACAGTTATTTATTCTAATTATACGAAATATCCAAAATAGGCAAATCCTTAGAGACAGAAAGTAGATTAGTGGTTGCCAGGAGGTGAAGGAAGGGGGGAGGGGAAGTGTGGGTGATAGCTAAAGGGTACAGGATTTCTTTGGGGGATGATAAAAATGTTCTGAAATTCGACAGTGGTGATGTTTGCACGACTTGTGAATACACTAAACAACACTGACTTGTACGCTGTAAAATGGTGAATTTTATGTTATGCAAATTAAAAATTAAAAAAATAAGTAAAGATCGTTCATCCAACTATATGATAATGAACCTCCTACCTTCCCACAAATAAGCAAACAAAACAAATGAATAAATAAGGAAAAAAAGAAATTTTGAAAGAGAGGATCCTCTTAAGGGCCTCCAACCTCACCAAGAAAAATAACTTTTTTTCACCCCCAATTTTTTTTCTTTTGAGAAAAACAAACAAAAAAGGAAATCTCTTCAAGAGCAGATACTTTCAAAATCATCAAAATCGATGAAACTTACTAATCCCTCCACCCAGATACACACAAACATTTTAACTTAACAAAAAGAATGAAATATTAAAGGATAGGGTCCCTGATCTTATCAAATCTCCTGAATTTTTAATTCCCATAAAAGGAAAAAAAGGAACAAAAGAAATAAATCCCCCAAAGGGAGATGCCCCATCCTCACCAAAGCACATGAATATTATTTCAATTTCTTTATTGAAATATTTTACAATTTCTTTAAGATTTAAAAGAAAATTAACGATGGAAGGATGTGTATATTGGTGGAGGGGATAATACCAATGAAACGAAAACAAAGTCCTCTTAAGAAGAAGTGCTCCAACCTCGCAAAGACACATGAACTTTTCTGTTCAAACACAACGAAGACGAATGCAGCAAAGAAGAAAAAAATAAAAGGAAATCCCTCTAATGAGAGGTGACCTGAATTCATCCAAACCCAAAAGCTTTATTTTTAATATAGGAAAATTTTAACTTGGAAGGGAAAGGTAGGAGAGAAACAGAAACAAAGCCAAGAAAACCCTCTTAAAGAAAGATGTCCCCAGTCTCCACAAAGCTCCCTTTTCTCAAAACAAGTAAATACATTTAGAATTAGAGGGGAAAGAAGGAAGAAAATGAATATATTTGAAAAGAGAAATCTCCTTTTTAGGTAATGAAGAAGCCCCCAAACTCACCAAGTCCCTGAACGTTTTTTCTCCAAGAATAAAAAGAGAGAGAGAGAAAGAAAGAGGGAGGTGAGAGAAGAGGAGGAAAGGGAGAGAAAGGAAGGGAGGAAAAAAAGGGGGTAGAAAGAGAGGGAGGGATGGAAGAGGAAGAAGAAGAAAATTAATGAAGGGATAATTTTTAAAAAGAAGAAATTCTCAGGGAAGATGAACCAATGAAAATAATGAATGTTATTGAAAATAATGAATGTTATTCCTGATAATCAATGCATTCCAACCCCATAAAAAGGAGAAAAAAAACACAAAATCTCCTAAAGCTTCTTCAAAGGGAGATGCACCCAATCTCACCCAAACGCAGGTGGCCTATCTGTCTTCCAGCCTTCAAATATTTATTTTTTTAATAAAAGGAAAGGAAAAGAAATCCTTTCAAAGAGAGATGTTCCCAATCTTATTTCTTCCAAATAATTTATTTTAAAGAAAAGGAAAGAAAAATCCTCCTAAGAAGGGCTCCCCAACCTCATTAAAGACAGTGGCCCTTATAGCTCCACTCCACAAAACCTAGTTTTTAAAAAATGAAAATCCTCCAAACCTGAAGACAGGTGCTCCCTCAACCCCACCAAAAGCAATGAACCTTTTCCCCAGAGATGATTTTTAAAGAAAAATCCTTCCATCATAAGAGATACCTTCAACTTCACTAAAATCAGTAGACCTTATTCCTCTCCACACCCAAAAGCAAAAGAGAAATTTAACAGGAAAAGAAGAGAAACCCTCCTAAGACAAGTTGGCCATAATCTCACCAACACCATTGAACTTTATTCCCCTAAAAAACTTTTTTAAAGAAAGAGCCAAAAAGAGAAAAAAAAGGCCTGTCTTTTAAGAAAAAGTACCCTCTCCACCCACCCCACTCTAAAGACTAGAAAGTATTATACAAAGAAAAGGTAATATCATTTGAGAACAGTACCAGTGAACCTTAAATTCAGCACATGAGGCTGAAGGGTAGTCAATGTTTAATCCCAGGCTGGCTTTCCTCTGCCCCCAGCCCATTTCTGGTTACCTTTCCAATCCATCATTCAGGCTGTACACTCAGGAAAGGAAAACCCTGTCCATGGAAAACAGAATTAAGAAGGCAAAGCTTCTGAGGATAAATCAGATACCTCTTTTCCAAACCAAACAGAAATGATTTGGGAATTAGCTGCATCATCATTCTGCTCTAATACTATAGAAACTCAAGAGTTGATGATAAACTTTAAAGCAATGACATGCTTACTATTAATTTTCAAATTAGACACACACCCCTACCTAACACAGAAGGAGCTTAGCCAATTCAATAATGGGGTTCTGACAGTGGTTTAATCATGTGCTCACTTAAATGTCTGTTCTCATAGAGTGATAAAAGGCTTGACTCACACATACAATTTGCAAGTCAGATTTATAAGCAGAGAATAAGACTCAATGTTTTCCAAATTTTTAAATTCATTTACTTATTTAAAAATTAAATTGAAGGACCTAGTGTATAGCACAGGGAACTATATTCAATATCTTGTAATAACCTATAATGAAAAAATAATCTGAAAAGAATAGATATGTGTACATATATATATATAACATATAACTGAATCACTTTGCTGTACACCGGAAACTGACACAACATTGTAAACTAACTATACTTCAATTTTAAAAATGGTTAAAATATTTTAAAAATTAAATTGAGTACCTGCTCTACGTCCTACATGCTTAGCACTGAGGAATCCACGGTGGGCAAAATCACATAGATGAGATTTCCTTTAAGCAGCAATGGTAAATGAGGGACCCAATTACCAAAACAGATGTACAGGGAGTGATTATTTGTTTTACCAGATGTGCTTTACCAAGGTATTCACTCAGTCAATTCTCTCAGCATACCTCTTCTTAAACAAAAATGTAATGGAATAAAATAATGGAATATATGCTAATTTCAGAGAATGTGGAAAATCATGAAAGCTTCCAAAAAGTAAATAAAAATTATGTAGCACCCCACCATTCAAGGGATAATTACTGTTAATATTCTGATATTGTTTTCCATTTATTTTCTATGAATATATGCTTATAGTCTACAATAGTAAGACTTTAGGGAATGTGCAATTATGTCTCAGGCTTCCCCCTGTCCCAGTCACCTCTCCCACTTAATTATTAGATTACGTACATTGTTCTACATTATATTTAGGAAATACATTAATTTTAGCTTAAAGTGTATCTACCTGTATGATCTGCTTGATAAACATGTACTTGAAATATAACTGTTCAGGGATGTATTTGAAGTGTAAAGCAATGAGAGTATACATTTTATGTAGACACAATTGTTGTATCTACACAAGCAAATGTCCCATATATAAATAGCTGACTGAGCTCACGTTTACTAGCAGCACTTTTTTGGTCATCTAGATTTCATTTGTCCAGCTAGCTTTTGTGACTTGTGTTTGGAGAAGGAGACCCAGAACAAAATCCACCTTCTTCCTACTGTTAAATTCCCAAAAGAAAAACCTAAATTTCTGAGACTCTATTGGGTCACTTTTAGCCATATGCAAAGATGTACTGATGGTTTTGTCTCTTTAACACAAAGTCATAGCATCATGCTCTTCTGGGTGCCTCCTACCCAGAAGGGAAATACGTATGTGTGAGGACATTAACAATAATTATTAGGAGATAGACTATTCAATTCATCCAGCTTTCATTAACCAAATGTGGTAGAAAATTGAGAGAGTTAATAAACCGTATACAATCCAACCAGGGTTGAATCAGTAATTTAAAAGGCGAGTGTAATGCACTTTTAAGATCAGAATCTTCAGCCTTGTCTGCAGCACTTAGAGATTTTCATCTTCCAAAACATTACAGGCATTTGCTGTTTAAGCCTTTTGCTTTTAAAGAGCGTATAAAAGAGATATTGGCCCCTGAGAGCAGGGATTCCCGTTGCCTTGTTTCCCTCCCAGCAGCACAGGGCGAGGCATGTGATACTGTGGGATTCTGAGAGATAGGCATGATGCTCCCACCCAGAGTTTTGTGAGTTCTTCTGAAAGGAGAGGTGATGTGCATGGGGACTGAGCCTGGCCCCTGCCTACAGGAGTAGGAGAAGGCTGGAAGCCCTGCTTGCAGGGCTCAAGTAAGAACATCCAGAATCCTGAATGTTCATTCATTTGCTTTCTACTGCAGCTAATATCCCTTCTGGGATTTTGCAGCTTGAGGCAGGAAATGAAAGGTACCTGCTGAGTAAAATTTGTTAATCTCCTTGACTGTGAGTACAGATACTTGAAACCAGGAAAATTTTCATTAAGCTCAGGCTTTGTCAGTTGAGTCCCCATTCTCCTGAAGTGGCTCCAGCATGACAGCACCATCCTCCAAACCCCAACTCTAACAGTAGTCTCTGCATCCCATTTTAGAATTACCTTGATTGTTAACTTTCCCTTAATAAGTGTCATTTGCATCTATTATCTACCTTTAACATATTATTTCATGGTTTACTTACATCACTGTACATCTCCCTTGCAGTATGAAAGGAAAATGTGATGTAGCTTTACTAAAACAGCTAAACATAAACAGCAGAGAGGAAAGTAAATGAGGCTACAAAACAAGATTATTGATTTCAGAAAATTAACAAGTCAGTGCCCTTCTCACTAACCTCAATTAATGCTTACTGTGACAATTTCCCTCCTGCCAGGCTTGAGTAGAACATAACTTTTCTCTTACCCATAATTTGGATATTGTTGTCACTTTCTCCCTCACTTTAATCGGCTTGACTGTTAAGACTAATTAAAATGATAATTTTGGCGTTTGCTGTGGTCTCCTTTGCTTTAATGTACTCAACTTGGTGACAAGACCTCCAGGGCATTTTTGTTTGTTTTTGGCTTCACTTTGGTTTCACATGGAATCAAAGCACCCCCTCAGTGGCTCTCTTCATGGTTTTCCCATTATATTGCTTCTCACTAGTGAGTCCTCTGTCTAGAAGTTCTTGGAAAAGCCTTATTTTGTCTTTCCATCATCCCTCATCAGAACTAAACTTTTAAAAGTTTTTTAAAAAGAAGAAAAAGTCTTTCCTTCTAATGGTGCAAAACAAAGATAGACATTCCCAGGCAGCTTGAAAGCCTGCTTTTTTTTTTTTTTTTTAGTTTGTATTCAGTATAGTATAAGCATCATTATGAACTACACATATCTGCTAATTAGTTCATTAAATGTTAATAATTAGGCATTGGTGTTTTAAATGCTTTACAATATGATACATATTTGGAGGACTGTTACATAAGTATTTTAGTGTTTTACTGGTATTTGAGGAAACTGGTTGGGGGTTTGGAAGATGCAATGGGAAGGCATTATTACTTTTTCAATTGAAAAGAATGGAATAAAGTTGCCCACTATCTGAAATTCACTATCCAGCATTTTCGGGGATGGACTAGATTCAGATATGAGGGATTACCTGATAGCAAATTCACGTTGACGTAAGAAATTTAGGGGGAAAGAATGAAGTTGTCTGAGGTAAGTGGGAACAATATATCTTGCTCAAACCTAGAGAAAAGTGGAATTAAATTAAATTAAGCAGTGACAGTGAAAAGTATCAGATAGAGGTGCAGCTATGCTTGATTTGGGCAGGTTAGGCCAGGGCCTACAGACAGTAGAGTGAGGTATATGGACTTAGAAAAAAGGCGACTTTGATAAAATTGTAGAGTACAGATTGAAATCTTGTGGAAAATAAAGTAGATTGGGGAAAGTCCTATTGAAACTTTGAAGGCAACCTGCAAAATTGTGTATATCATCTGATTGATGAGGTATAACCATTGGAGGGCTGTTAATTAGTAAAATAATGACTGAAGCAGAGGGTTGGCTGATGGGGCATATAATTAAACACTACAAAACTTTCAATTTCCTTGTATACCAAATTCCAGACTGTCCTGAAAGGGACCTTTGGAGATCAGCTAGTCCAGTGTTTTAAAAACCTTTTTAGCAGTAGAATCTTTTTATGTTTTTCTCAATGAAATCAAGTGAAAGCCTACAAGAAGTATTTTATTAGTCCTCCTCTATGCTACTTTGGGTTTGTAACTGACATGCCTTCCCAGCTCTTTATTTTAAGCTAATAGGAAAGTGAGTTTGTACTCCCTGTTTATTATTGGCTTCTTAGCAAGGATGCTGGTGAGGTAGGAATACACTGTATAGTAAAAAGAAACAAGTCAGAGTTTAACATTTGGCCTAAAATATTCCAGAAAGTAGATAATACTGTCCTGGAAACATGTCATTTTAGAGTTCCTCCCTCCTCACCCACCCTCGGAATGTATTACAACTATCTTATGAAGTGGGTTGTCATAATGTACACTGTCTTTGCTTGTAGGAACATTTTTATTATTGGGGATTGTGTTCCTGACCAAGGACACCACACCAAGTAAATTGTAGATATAACTAAAAATATGTAGTAAAAGCTAATATATAACTGTAAGCTTCTGTAACAATTTAAAACAGCAAAATGTTTCCAACACCTATAAAATGGGCATAAATGTACCATGCACACTGATTTTGTAAGGGGCCCCAGTGTACTATAAAATGTACATGCAGCACATAAAAGAGCCAATTCTACATAAATTTAATCTATTGTTATTATTTACTTAGAATTTGCATTCTACCCGCATCCAAAAAGGATATAAAGTATCCTACAAAATTAAACACATATAAAATAGGACAATTAGCATAAATAAAAACAGAACAAAACCAATTCAAAGCAGTGGTGAATGAGATTTTAATATATGCTAGTTGTAATAAACCCTAATTACACATTTAATTAGCAGTACTTTTGTTTGCTGCCTTTGGTGGTAGAAAAACTTTGGGGAATGATTTGAATGACTCAGGCCTCTTAAAGTTGGTATCTGAGGAAGTCTGAGCTAATGCCTCATTTTTATGCAATACATCTTCCTGTAGCAAGCTGCAGCAACCACAGAATGAAGAACTAAAGGTTGCCAGGATTGTGGTATAGGTGTTAATTAGCTGTCCTAATTAACGTAGGTTTGGGTTGTTTTGGAGTGCCTGAATTTTTCTAATATTCTAATGCATGTATGCAATTGTGAGGCATACGAGTATGGAACCTTCTCAAAAAAATTCTATTTCAAATAAAATTTATTTCTGAAATAAGTCCAAATGGTACCTTGTAGCCAGACATTCAATAGTTTGGACTCTTTCTTGGATTGGGAGTTACTTCACATTGATTCTAGTCCTGATTCCACTTTACATAGCTGTGTAATGTGGGGTAAATTGCTTAAACTTTCCGTGGCTTAGCTTTTGTGTCTCTTAAATTAAGCCAGTAATGTGCAGCTGACTCAGCTCAGCTCAGCAGTCTCCTCCAGCAAGTCTTCACTGGTATTCCATCTAGGCTGGGTGCCCTTCTTCTGGGCTCCTGTACCACCCTGTACAAACTTCTGCTTCTCATAAACTGAGATTATCAACTTGAATATCCCATTAGGGCTATAAGGATAAAGCTCTTAGGGCCTAACACACTGCCTGCCACTCAATACATGGTGTCTGAACTACTTTATGAAAATGCCATATAAAGGCTGAATGAGAAACTAGATTTTAAACATATATTTCAAAAATAAGAAATATGCAAATGCTAGCTTATTTTAGTATTGTTTGTATATATGCCATGATATTTGCTATCATCACTTTCTATCTTTAGGTATGTAGGTAAGTTTTAATATATTCACCCCTCAAAAAATGGACTTAACAACTCAGGTGCATTACCAGTAGGTGATGGTAGGCAGGGCTGCCTCATATCCTCTCAGAGGGCTGTAGTTTTCTCTAACTCAAACTGAGGGACCCTACACATTAGTAGCAACCATGTATTGATCATGTGGACTTGAATTACTAGTCTTTGGTTATATGCATAGTTAATCTTGACAAAAATGAGAATGATGAGTTATCTAGTCAGTTCTTTTAAAAAACCAAAATGCAAATTTATTAAAACACTCAAGTATAGCAACACTAAAGAATTTTATACTTAATTATAGTATATCGAGAGCAGGGTTAAACACATAACTAGGTACCACTTGGTAGTCTTTTCACTAATCTTAACTGTTAATTAGAATTTAATCTATTTATGGTATTCTTTTAACCATAATTGAAAAGCTCCTGACTCATTGCCTTGGTGTTAAATTTCTCCTGTATCTGACACTTGAATTTGGAGCTAGGTGTCAATATGACTATTCTGAGGTTCTCCCTTTCTTGTGAGGAATAAAAAGCAACAACTAAGCTTTGATGTCCCCTTGGCAGTCCAAGTTTTATCCAAAATAGATTTCTACTAGTTACAGGAAAAGCCTTAATTTGTTTCACCAATGCCTGAGCACTCTGAGCTTGAAAATGGTCTGATCAAGAAAGTGAATACAGAGTCTCTACTTAGACAGCAGGAAACCCTAATGGCCATCTTGTTTCCAATCAGAAGGAACTTTTCCATTAAAGGAGATAGAAAACTTCTACCCTTTCTAGAATAGCTACTGGGCAGGATCACCATATAAAGTTGTGCAGATGGTACAATATGTGAGGCTGCCATGACTAAGGGGAACACCTTTCACAAAGTAGACATCATATAGATAGATATAGATATAGATGATATAGATATAGATATAGATATAGATTTATTCTAACAGTTTTCCTGCAGATGGCAGTCAAGTGCCTCATGCTAACAGAATCAGTTGACCCCTGAACAACTCTGAGGTTAAGGGCACCAACCTTCCACGCAGTCAAAAATCCTCATATAATTTATAGTTGGCCCTCCATATCCGGACTTCCTCCTTATATGTACTTCCTCCATATCCAAGGTTCCTCCATATCTGTGGATTCAACCAACCACAAATCATGTAGTACTGTAATATTTACTATTGAAAAAATTACACGTGTAAGTGGACCCGCACAGTCAAACCCATGTTGTTCAAGAGTCAACTGTATTATGACAATTTTCTGACAAATGGAACTAAAATATCTTTAGCAAATGGTGCCTTTTCCTGATGTGCCTTATGGGCTGATCCTGATACTAATTCCTTACATTTAAATACAATGGCCCCCTTTGTAACTCCCTAGAAGCCTGTAAACCATATGCTCAGAACTGATTTCCAAAATATCCTATTTTATTTCATATCACATTTACCTTGGGCATCATTTTATGGGCCCAGCATGCTTCCACTGTGCCACTCTGCTAGGTGTGACCATCATTTTAAAACAGAAAATTGTGACAAGGATTTGGACGAGGAATTTTTTTTTTTTTTTTTTGTGGTACGCGGGCCTCTCACTGTTGTGGCCTCTCCCGTTGTGGAGCACAGGCTCCGGAAGCGCAGGCTCAGCGGCCATGGCTCACGGGCCCAGCCGCTCCGCGGCATGTGGGATCTTCCCGGACCGGGGCACGAACCCGTGTCCCCCGCATCGGCAGGCAGACTCTCAACCACTGCGCCACCAAGGAAGCCCTGGACGAGGAATTTATAGGGGCACAGTCATGGGCAGGCACGCATCCACAGGTACACAGTGGTACATTCGCTGCCAGGAACATACCCAAGTATACATACTCCAATAGCTGAACAGCCTGGTAGGTAGGCGCAAGTGCACCCACGCACGCACGCGCATGCGCACACACACACACACACACACACACACACAAATAGAGATTTAGTTGGACATTGAAGAGTATGAAGGAGGAGGCTCTGGCTGCTCACTGTGGCGCCAAGCTCTTGCCCAGCTCTCCTATTTAACCTATTTTCAGCCTGTATCACTCCCACAAGTCAATGAGTTCCCTAAAGTTTACATGCTCTCATGTGAGTTCAATTCAACAAACCACTTTTAGGGCGTACTAGTGACAAAGAACTGTGCTAAGTAGATATAGGAACCCACTCATTCTTGGAAGGTTATTTGAGGGAGGTGAGATCTGAACTGTGTCTGAAGTTTAAGTAGGACTTTGATAAGTAAACATGGGAAAAGAGACAGGAGGCAGAGTGACTATCTTAAGCATAGACATGGAAGAAGTAGAAAGGGCGATGCTCTGAGAATCCCACAAAGACGTTTGGAACATTTAGTGCATCAGGAAGAAAGGCTAGAAAACTTAGCTGGGAGGTAAATTGCAGAGGGCCTTGAATGCCAGGTGAAGGAACATGTGTTTTATTCCATAAGCAGTGGAGAATCATGGAAGGTTTTTGATTGAGAGTAACATGACTAGGTTTAGATTTAAGAAAACTGTTAATATATAGGATGGGTTAGCCAGGAAGACTCTAGAGAAAGGGACATCAATCTAGGCAAGATATATTGAGGACCTAATGCAATCAGTATGGGAAAAAGTGGATAGAAGAGATGCTGTTGAGATTTGGTTTGTAATTGATTAAGAGTGGATGGTGGGGAAAGAGAAGAATGGAAGGTGACACTAAACTTTCTAGCCTGGAGTTGTTAAAATTATGAAAAAAGACAGGAGCAAGAGCAGGCTTAGGTAGTTTCCAGAGGAAGATATTGAGTACAGTTTTAGAAATTTTGAGTTTGAAGTGTTGGTTATGCTCAAGACAGTGATTAGAGAAGGATGAGAACTTAAGGGTTAAAGGACCAAAGTATGTATGTTTTACCATGAAAAGTAAGCAGGGTGGAAAAAGTTTGTTGCTCCCCCCACCACATACACACTAATTGAAAGCAATGAACAAAATCAATAGAATCAGATAATGGAAGAGAGATGAACATGGACAAATAATGTTTGGGGAAATAGGCAGAGAAAAAGTTATTGATTTCGAAGTTGAAGTATTGGGCAAGAAGGGAGAAAGAAGAGAATGTGTAATTTTTTTACAGGAACATTTTCTTTGAAAGTGTCAATCCTGAGTAATTTTTTTCAACAACTTTTCTATCCTCTCCTTTGGCTGTTTTCTCTTTGTTGAGAAAAATCCTCTGAATGGTCTTGAAAGGAGAGGGGATATTGTTCATGTGTTGTCCTCGGATAGAATGCAAGTAGCTTTTCTCTTATTACCCAAGTATCTATTTGTAAGCCTAGGAATATAGTGTGTTTTTGGAAACTAGTAAGGTTAACTGGTTTCTAGTTATCAATAGGAGGAGCATGAGAACATTTCTCTTGTGTTAAAGAAGAATATATTCTCTATAACAAAGATTCTATTTTAAAGCTCTTCATATATAGTAGGCACTTAATAACTGTTGAATTTATAAGAAATAACAAAACAGTCATAGATGATAGATAGATAGATAGATAGATAGATAGATAGATAGATAGATAGATATTAAGATATCTCCAGAGAGAGCAAGCTAAGATATACTTAGGGTATTGTAAGATTAGCTCTGAAAATGTTGAGGGGAGGTGGGGACTTTCTTAAAGAAAACTATTCTTACCAGGTAAACTTTGTCTTTTAGGTATGAACTGAATAATAAGCCCCTTAAAATAGTGGCAGACAGTGGAGGAAACAAAGGGAAAACCAAATGGAATAATAAGGGAATAAATTGACAAATGTTTGAAAGTGTGAACTGAAAGCTTGGCAGGCCCCCAGCCCTTTGTTAGTTGGTGTGGAAAGAACAAGGGTAGATGTGGAGTCTGCAGCCTCACTTGGAAAACAAAACATGTACACCAGAGACAGGTACATAAGAATATAAGAAAATATATGATTAGATTACAGCAAGTGTAGGTCAGAGAGTAATGCTGTATGATTACAAAAGAGGGGAACAATAAGGGATGGAGTAGTTAAGGAAGGCTTCCTGATGGAGGTGAGATCAATCAAACCTAGATCTGACAGCAACATACACAAAGACTTGGATGCAGCAAGGACTCTATTCAACTGATATCAAAGAGTTTTGAGAGAAAGACAGAAGGATTTGGACTTTATTCTGTACAGCAGGGTATTATTTAATGTTCTTGAGTAGGAGAGTAACATAATAAAAGTAATTTTATCTGATATATATTTTGATAGTGAGAAAGATAGATTGGAGGGGGATAAGATAAGAGGCAGAGAGATTACCTAGGCTGTTGCAAAAATCCAGGTGAGAGATGATGGTGACCTGCTTATTGAAAGCAATGATGATCATTCGTTCATTCACTTAAAATCATTTCTTGAACACCTACTCTGTGTCAGGCACTGTGCCAATAACTGTGAATTAACTGAAGGAAATTATAGCTAAGTAAAGAAAATAAGACCAAGTATACAAATAACTACAACCCCAAGTAGGAAATGACAATGGCCATGAGAGAAACTCTGAGTTCAAAGGAGATAAGAACTGACTGGAGCCTAGCAGGATGGGGTAGACTTGGGTTCGGAGGACATTCTAAAAGTTTTCTTATTCGAGAAACGATGCTGCGAAGAGTGATAAGAAGGGAATTCTAGGCAAACAAAACAGTGTGAGCAAAGGAACCAAGGTGAGAAAACACTGGGTATTTTTTGGAGACAAGAGGATGTGAAGCTTGGGGATGCAGACAGAAATGAAGAGCTAGGAGAAGGTGGGGGTAGGACAAGTGAATGGAGGTGGATGGGTAAGGAGGAGGGGAAATGGTCAGGGAAGATAGCATAGGACGTTAATAATTTCTAATGTTCTTTCTGCTTTGCAACTCACACTTTGCTCAAACTCTGTTTGGATTCTTTCCAAGGGGCTGGGATGCTTTTGTTTCATTCCTGGCCTACCCACTTCTATGCACCATCTTCTCTGATGTGGGAGCATAAGGTCCTGACTGATAGATGTGCCCTAGTCTGAGAAAGGAACTGATTCCAACATGCATCTCATACAAGGCTAGTTTTGACAGTGAGTAGTATCTATATTCAATCTTTGGTGTTCAGGGACATCTCTCAGTCTCGGTTTTGCTGCCTGTATATACCTGTTTGACATACCTTTGGAATGCCTTGTCATGCGTGTAAGGAGCACTGTTCCTAATTTGTTTCTCAGTACATTTCAAACTGAGCCTTCAGAGACACTTCTCAATCAGTTACGTTATAGCCATAAAATGTGGTGGTCTTTCTAGACTACTACTTGATATTTGTATCATACTCTACAGCCTTCTAAAATGCTTCCATATTTCCCATGTCCTATGTCCTTGAATTGTCACCACAACTCTGTGTGTGGTATTGGTTTCATCTCTATTGTGCAGATGAGAAAAATGAGGCTAAAGGATAATCAGAGTCAGAATTCAAGCCCAAGGCTCCTGACTCCAAAACTAATCCCTAATCCATGTCAGGCTAGTTAGTACCAGGTTTTCAAAGCAGTCCTCTTGAGCCCAGAAATGATCTAGGTTCCTCTAAACAAAGTAGGATAATAGGGGCCATCTGCCTTTATCTCAGGACTAATTACCTTCCTTAAAGCTAACCAAATCCACAGGCTTAAGATGAGACACAGTTTTAAGGTGGCTGTAATGGTAGTTTCCTAAAAAACTCTTTTGGATGCTTATAATGATGATTCATCGTATAAATAGTTTGGGACTTCCTAAGATCAGAATGCTCAGAAGGTTCTATAATTCTTAAGAGATTAAAAACACACCAGTCTAGAGGTTTGGGCCCAGAATTGAGATTTAAAAGGCTGATTCTATTCCTAGCTGTGCCTTTGTGATTTGAGGTAAATCCTTTAACCTCTCATTTATTTATCCATGAGTAAATAAGTATAATTCCCACCATATAATAACTGGGAAGCACTTTAAAATTCTAAGCTCAAAGGTATTTTAAAGCCTTAAAACTTCTGTAAAGCACTTTGCACAGCTTCAAAATGACTGACATCAATACATGGTGGAATTAGTTCATTAAAAACGAGTATATGGAGACAGGGTTAAAGCACAGATTTCTGCCTGCTTACTACTGTTTTTAATAGGCACAGCTGAGGTCTGTGTTCCCCTTTCATATCTGCCACAATGTGGTGTTGCCACAGCAAGTTGGCTCATCTTGCATGCCATCTCCTGCAGGGTCGTATGTCACTACCACTAATATCCCTGGGTAGAGATTTTTCTAAGGTAGAAGCCTAGTGGAGAAGGTTAATTCTCTATTTCATTTCTCCCCTTTGAAGGCTGGATTGTGTGGAAGGGAAAATGTTTTAGACTTTTTGTAATAATACTTCTCTGTCCTATGCCTTAATGTCCCTGTCGATAAAATGGAGTTACTAAGATCTGCTTCTACCTGCAGAGGTAATATGTGAGCCTAACTGTGGGAGTTGCAGTGTAACATAGTGAGCTTCACAGTCAGACACATTTGGGTTGAAATTCCAGCTCTGTCATTTCCTAGCTCTGTGACCTTGGGCAAAGACCTTCACTCACCTCTCTGAGCCTCATTTTCCTCAATTATCATATGAAATTAATAATTCCCACTTTGTGTGGTTGCTCTAAGGATCCATGGCATAGAAAGTGTTTAGTTCAGTGCCTGGTACCTGGTTAGTTTTTTTTTTTTTAAATGGTAGCTGCTATGATATGAAAGACACTGGTTTCATTTCAAGTAAGTACTATATTTGCTCACTGTCTCTGCTCCCCTTCCTGTTCAACAGGGGTGAATGTTCCATGCAAAATAAGGAAAACATGGGAACAACAAGAGTGGCTAACATTGCTTTTTAACACTGCATCTTAATATCACAGTCATGGACCCCCTTCACTTACTGCTGTTTTCTTCTGGTTAAAGGGACATGTCAAGAGAGAGACTTGCAATTCAATTCAACAAGTATTTTTGAGCACTTAGTAATAGCATCTCTGACTTCTTTCATAATAAGTTCTCTCTTCTTTGTATAATTTATTGGTAATGGACAGGTATTTCATTCATATTAATTAATTATAGAATTCTAAGTTTCTAGTTAATTATTTCAATCCTTCCTGACATTTGAGTCACTGATACCTCTCAAGATTTTTTTTTCCCAGAAAAGCAGCAATTTTAATTTGAAAGCAATTTTATGTATGAGTGAAAGAGAGGAAAAAGGAACCCCCAAAGAGCTGCAGGGCAAAAATAATTCAGCTGCAGCACCCTATCTCTGCAGACCTGCAGAGACAGAGAGAGAGAGAGAGATAATAGGTAGATAGATAGATAGATAGACAGATAGAAGATAGATTAGATAGGATAGATAGATATAGAGACAGATAGATACATAGATAGATATAGATGATAGATACATAAATAGATAAATAGATGATTGATGATACATAGATACATAGAAATGATAGAGAGAGAGAGATGATAGATAGGTGACATATAGATGATAGATAGATTCATAGATCTAGATGATAGATACAGATAGATACATAGATACATAGATATAGAGATAGATGATAGATAGATAGATAGATAGATAGATAGATAGATGATAGATCAATAGATAGAGGTAGAAGATAGATTAGATAGGATGGATGGATGGATAGATAGATAGATAATCTCCAGGGTACATAGAATTGGCACCAACTTAATTTGGGCGGGCCTCCAGCAAGAATGTCGGTAACACTTGAGTGATCTTCCTTCAAACATCAAAGATGATGATGAACTTTCATGATAAAGGAATGAGAATTTACAAATTCTAGTGTTAACTTTATTCCAACTTTTGAAGAAGTTTCTGCAGAAACCTAAGTCCTGAAAGAGACATTTTTCATTTGGAGACTCTCCTAGGGAGATTTTTCAAGCAGATAGGATTTTCCTAGTACTGCTTTGTAATTTGAGGTTGCAGCATAGCAAACATGGCAGGCACAAACTCTGATGAGTGGATTTATATCTACGAGGAGAAGTGGAAGGAACAAGGATGTTTATGCACTGATATTACTACAATATTTGCTATTAAGAGACCTGAGCTCTGATATCAAGTTTGGCTGCATTGACAAGGTCTCTCAGATCCTAAGCCTCCTCATAGTGAATGATATCATGTATAACCAACTCTCCATCTCTAGGTGAAATGAAGACAGTATTTAATCCATGGTGCCAAGTAGTCTTGAGATTTTATGGAGGAGGCTCATGTCTGAGCACGTCTCCTGTCTTCTGAGAAATTCTTGGACTCTGTAGTTTAAAAATAACATTAGAATTCCAAAGATAGTCATTTAGATACTGCTTTGGTTAAGTGGTCGTATTTGCTAAGCACACACCTCAGAAGACAGGCAAATGGTTATAAATAACAGTACAGATGCAGCACTGAACTTCTGGGAAGCGTGAACAAATCCAGCTTATGTGTCATCCTGCAACAGGATCAAGTTCTGTCCACAGATGACACTCAGTGGAAAGCTACCACTTAAAACTCACCAATGGAACAAGGAGGTCTGTATCAAAAAGTCAGGGCAGCAACATCTGAGTTCCCATCACACCTCAACTCCTCTGAGCTGGCACTCTGTAGATTATAAATGGAAGCTGGAAATTCAACAACCGGTATGTGATGAGGTGAGGTAATCAGAAGCCTACAGGATAAAGAGAAGCTTCCAAGACACACTGAAACATAGCATGACTAGACCTTGGACTTCTAGCAAATGAGAGTGTATGTATAGGCCATTCTAGTCAGGAATTCTCAGAAGTAGCATATCTTTTTACATATTGATATTTTCTACTACAAATATAAATCTTAGTAGCAAAGTTATGAAAAACACCTGGCATGAGTAGTGGATAAGGCCAGCCTCAAGGATAGGGTTCATATGTAGAGCATGGAAGAGATTGCCCCCACACTAAATATTTACAGCCATGTGTATATATGACTAGTCATTACTCTCACCTGTGCCACCTTCCAGCATGGACAACTATGTGTGCCTTGTTTTTCAAGTCCACATTTCAGAAGGCTGATATACACATTTCTATAATTTGGGGGAAGTGGAGAGGAAGAGAAAAAGAAAAGAAAAAAACACCACACAAACCTAGTCATCCTTTCTAGGCTGAAGTCAATCCTAGGAACTGACTCTTGGTTGCCAGGAGGAGTTTTATGGAAAAAGTTAAAATAGTGTAGCTGGAGAAGTCAGGCATGAAAACTTCAACTCACTGTAGGAACTGTTTAATCACTCTACACTCTAAGTGTGTCTGAGCAAGGGTGGGCATCATACCAACAGTGTAAACAGTAGCACTGGGGTGGTTGTGACCCAGCCTAGCTCTTATGACCAGAGTGCTTTATTATTGTTTTTTCTTTCTAGGGAGCCTGGTAACTGGGGTATATGCATGACCCATTGCATTCTTTGCTCAGTGGCAGCATAGGATATCTGTTCTCTGGCATGTAGCTTCTTTCTAAGTCTGGGGTGAAGGGAGGAAAAGCAAACAATTAAGTAGTAGTTGCCCTTCTCTTTCCTCAGTGTCTTCTAGTCTTATTGGTATTGAACTTTGTCTTAGCTGTTTTAATCAAGGCTTCCACCACAGCAGACATTTCCTTTGTGGGATGGCTGTTGGTGGGGCATTTGGGTATGTAATCACCTTCAGGCAGGCCTTTCCCAGTTTCCGCTTGAGGAGGGGAAATGTGGGAGGAGTAAGGGAGGAGAGGAGGCTCCAAGTGGGTAATATCTCAGATTCTGCTATTTCTGACCACTCCCTGGGCTGCCATCCTAAGGTGCACATGGTTCCTGGGTTTTAGTGTCACCATGTGGTTCAGCATGTTACTCACACTCCAGAGCTTGGACTTCCTGCCTAGCAGCAGCAGTGTAGTGGTGACCTCAACAAAGAAGGAAGTTGATATTCTTTGTGAGAAACAAAACTAGTGTGGGCAGGCTGCTGATGCTATGGGCTGATGACAATGACTTCCGCCTTAACCTGCCCCTGCTCTAAGAAAAAGGGCCCAACAAATCATTATAGGTAAAGATAGCACTCAGTTCATTCTAATATCTTGACAATTGTTTTGTCAGGGTGGATACAGAGGCACCTCCCCATCTCTCCCAACTTCACATGTCCCTGCAGTTCCTCTGGGGGCAGTGAAGATCATTATTTGTAGCGAATCCTGCAGGAGGAGTTGCAGGTCAGGGGGCAGGATGGAGCCCTTAGCTTTTATGGAATGCAGCTTGGTTTACTGTTGGGACACCTTCCACAGTGACTCATAGTAGGCGCCTGATCTTCTGACTCACCACTATTAAGGGAGCATGGTTATCCAGTGCTCATTATGAGCCCCTGATAGCTATGCAGACTTTACAGACCCTAAGAAGTACAGGAAAATCTATTTTGAATCTCACCACCCCCTACTGCACCCCCTCTATGCATTATTGAGTCCATTTGTGGCTTGCTGTATACTTATGCACATTCATATGGATTTGCCCCTGCTGATGTATGTGTGCTTCTCTTCCTACCAGTGTGAGTTAGTGTTTTTGTGTAGGAGTCCAGCATTATATTTTCAAGTCAAGTCCTGTGAGGGGCATTCTCAGGAGAATTAATAGAGCAATTTGTTTAAAAAGAACTTCCCACCTCCAGATGTCCCTAAGCAGACCAAGCTGATTACAAAAAGGACCAGTTCAAATCAGAACTCTTTGAGGAGTTCCCAGAAGATCAAATAGCCCAATATCAGACGAGCCATTTGTGGTCAAGGGAAAGATATTGGGACTAGAGCCTACAAAATGGAGGTACTGAGGATGGGATGGAAAAAGAGGAGGAGAGAAAGGAGGTTTGGTAAAAGGTTAAAAAGAACAGCAACAAAAAAGGACATAGCCCCTGCCAGATGCCTAATTTCTCTTTCAATGTTTGGAAATACCACACAAATATCTCTTGCATTTGAGTTGTCCAGGTGGCTGGAGATCTATTTATTTTGCATTTAACCAAGGGTTAAAGGATCTTTGCTGATGTTTTTCTTAAAGGTTCCGAATAAACTTTCCACCATGTTTATCTGGGAGTGGACCGAGGTAGAGGAGGTTTATCCAGTACTTAAGTTATTTTTAGATCACCTTTAAGTCACTCCTTTGGAAGAAAGCAGGATTTATGTCCTGAAGGATTTCTGAAAAGAATACAGAAAAGCTGGGTTACTGCCCCCTCATTCATGACTCTGAAAGGATTTCCCACTGGGAATCCGAGTAAGTCACTTGGACGCTCTGTTTGCCCTGATCTCAAAGAGTTATTGCACAAATAACTGGAATTGTTCAAATAGTGGTAAAAACTAAGGCAACATATCAGAGATCTAGCCCTACCTTACACTAAGTTGAGTTTCAATGGCTGATAATGACAACTAGTCAGTGCTTGGTGATATAAACTCATGGAATCTGACCGCCCTCATATGGAGCACCTAAAACCAGTACCCAGCTGTGTCTCTTTTTACTCAATTTTGATTCCTGTTGTCTACTTACTAAAGTACGTGTTTCTAGCATTTGTTGTACAGTAGCCCTCAAGTCTCGATTTCTGAAAAAGTATACACTGCTTCTCCTAGAAGCTAAAGAATTTTAGATTTTGTATTTTTTGCCTATGTCTGACTACATAATTTTCAAGGTAGAAATTTCACAGATTTATTATACAACATTGTATGTATACTAGTCATGCTTCTTTGTTTTTTCTAAATGGAAGACAGTATAATTCAAAGAGGAATTGTAACTTTATGAGCTATTTCTCCCCTGCTCATATCAGGCATGGTAAATAAACTCTCAGAATTCACTATGTGTATCTTGTAGTATTATACTCAGCTCCAGGAGCTGCATAGTAGTACAAATGCATTAGTAATTATGCACAAGCAATAAGCTCAAAATCTTCTAGTCAGGCCAGTCAGCATGCATGCACGCGCATGCACACACACATGGAAAATCCTCCAAAGGCATTAAAGGTAGCAGAAAGTCATGGTGAATGTTTCTCCAAAGGTGTTATATAATAGGCATGTAACAATATGATACCAAAAGCATGATCCATAAAAATAAAAATTGATATACTGGACCTTATCAAAATGTAAAACTTTTGCTCGGTGAAACTTGTTAAGAGGATGAAAAGGCTAATTACAGACTGGGAGAAAATATTTTCAAATCACATATCTAACAAAGGACTTGTTTTTAGGATTATAAAGAACTCTAAAAACTCAACGAACCCACGTCCCCTGCATCGGCGGGCGGACTCTCAACCACTGCGCCACCAGGGAAGCCCTAAAAACTCAACATTTTAAAACGAAAAAAATACAATTAGAAAATGGGCAAAAGACATACATAGACGTTTCATCCAAGAGAATATACAGATGGCAAATAAGTGTATGAAAAGATGTTCAATATCATTAGTCATTAGGGAAATACAAATTAAGACCACAGTAAGATGTCACTACACACCTATAAAATAAAATAGTAGTGACACCACCAAATGCTAGAGAGGATATAGAAAAACTAGATCATTCATACATCGCTGGTAGGAATGTAAAATGGTACAGGCACTCTGAAAAATAGTTTGACAGTTTCTTTTCAAACTAAAAATAGATTTACCATATGGCCCATCAATTGCACACTTGGGCCTATATTCCAGAGAAATGAAAACTTACTTTCGCACAGAAATGTGTGCACATATGTTCATAGCAGCTTTATTCATAATAGCCGAATACTGGAATCTACCCAGCTGTCTTTCATTAGATTGAATGGCTAAACAAATTGTGGTACATGCATACCATAGAATACTATTCAAAAATACAACTTTTTTTTGTTTTGTTTTTTGTTTTTGTTTTTTGTTTTTGCGGTATGTGGGCCTCTCACTGTTGTGGCCTCTCCCGTTGTGGAGCACAGGCTCCGGACGCACAGGCTCCGGACGCACAGGCTCAGCGGCCATGGCTCACAGGCCCAACCACTCCGCGGCATGTGGGATCTTCCCGGACCGGGGCACGAACCCATGTCCCCTGCATCGGCAGGCAGGCTCTCAACCACTGCGCCACCAGGGAAGCCCTCAACAATACAACTTTAATGAACCTCAAGGAAACTATCCTACGTGTAAAAAGCCAATCTTAAAAGGATATATACTGAATGATTCCATTTATGTAACAATTGTGAAATTACAAATTAGAGAGATGGAGAAGAGATTTGTGGTTGCCATGGGTCAAGGATGGGGGCAGGGGTGCAGAGGAAGTAGGTGTGGCTATAAAGGAGTAGCACAAGGGAGTGGTGATGGTACCACAATAATGGTGATGGCACAGTTCAGTATCTTGACTGGCATGATCTTTACTCAAAGCTACAAATGTGATAAAATTGCATACAGGTACACACACACACACACACACACACACACATACAAAATGGGTTCACGTATAACTGGTGAAATCCAGGTAAGCTCTATGGATTGTACCAATGTCAATCTCCTGCTTTTGATATTGTACTATAGTTATAAAAGATGTTAACACTGGGGGAGATGGGTGAAGAGTACACAGGACCTCCCTGTACATTTCTTTGCACCTTTCTGTGAATCTGTAATTATTTCAAAAAATTTTTAATGTTTTTTTTTTAAAAAAAGGGTAATATTTTTTGGATGCTGTATATTTTGTTTCATATGTAAGGCACAATTAATTTCTTTATTTTGTGCATTACAAATAAATCCTGTGTATTAAAATTAATTTTGTCTTTTTGTGCCAAAATATAGCATAATATATATACTTTAATATAGCTTCTAATGTAAAAATATGTTCATTCTCTGCTGTAGGGATGTGATGGTGGAAATGGGAGATATCTAACACAGCCAAACTCAGAGTTTTACAGCTCATTGTTAAACTGTAATTGACAAATTTAATAGGATTTTTTGTTTAGGATTTTATAATGATCAGTCCTCAGTTATGTTATAGCTAACTAAAATACATTTATATTTGGCTTTTAGCACTGGTTTTATGCTTTCACTTAAATATGCTTATATAAGCCTGAGTGACTTCATATTCCATTCAGAAAATAGATGGCAATAGATTACATCTTAAATTCATGCAAAGTACAGAATACCTTCTTGAGACTTGAAAAAAGTATATTTCACATATTTCTTAGCTCTTAGTTGTTCTTGGTTGTTTATGATGTGGAGAAATGGCTTTGTGACATTTACCATGAGGAAATTAATCAAACACTTTGATTCAAGAAGCCTCTTTTGGTTGAATTAGAATTCAAGAAGAGAATAGAGAATGTTATCAGTAAACTTTCTCAAGATTCTTTGTTGAATTCTATCAATGAGTTCCGGAAAGCATTTAGGCCTAGGAGAATGAGATCATTTTTATTTATTTATATTAATTTAGTAAAAGGTTTATACCTTTGACTAATATATATCTACACACATATTTTGAAAAAAAGCATATTAAGTGGTGATACTACAAAATTACCGTGGTCTACAACACACTTTGACACTTCTTAGAAATAGATGCTATTGAGAAAATATGACATTTTACTCACATTAAACTTAGAGAAGGAAAAGCACTAAGTGTACCTATTGAGGCAATGAGTTACAAAGATGATAACCTACTTCCTCAATGCCTTTGTGTGATGTTGTAAGTATAAATCAGGCAGAGTGTATAAAATATATTAAGCTTCATGTAAAATGTACACTTAAAACATTTTTCCATACAATAAAAGATTTTATGGACTGAATTCTTTCTTTTTTTAACATCTTTATTGGAGTATAATTGATCTACAATGGGGTGTGAGTTTCTGCTTTATAACAAAGTAAATCAGCTATACATATACATATATCCCCATATCTCCTCCCTCTTGTGTCTCCATCCCACACTGCCTATCCCACCCCTCTAGGTAGTCAAAAAGGACGGAGCTGATCTCCCTGTGCTATGTGGCTGCTTCCCACTAGCTATCTATTTTACATTTGGTAGTGTATATATGTCCATACCACTCTCTCACTTCGTCCAGGCTTACCCTTCCCCCTCCCCGTGTCCCCAAGTCTATTCTCCATGTCTGTGTCTTTATTCCTGTTCTGCCCCTAGGTTCTTCATGACCATCTTTTTGTTTGTATTTTAGATTCCATAGATATGTGTTCGCATACGGTATTTGTTTTTCTCTTTCTGACTTACTTCACTCTGTATGAAAGACTCTAGGCCCATCCACCTCACTACAAATAACTCAATTTCATTTCTTTTTATGGCTGAGTAATATTCCATTGTATATATGTGCCACATCTTCTTTATCCATTCATCCGTCAATGGACATTTAGGTCGCTTCCATGTCCTGGCTATTGTAAATAGAGCTTCAATGAACATTGTGGTACATGACTCTTTTTGAATTATGGTTTTCTAAGGGTATATGCCCAGTAGTGGGATTGCTGGGTCGTATGGTAGTTCTATTTCTAGTTTTCTAAGGAACCTCCATACTGTTCTCCAAAGTGACTGTATCAGTTTACATTCCCACCAACAGTGCAAGAGGGTTCCCTTTTCTCCACACCCTCTCCAGCATTTATTGTTTCTAGATTTTTTGATGATGGCCATTCTAAATGGTGTGAGGTGATACCTCACTGTAGTTTTGATTTGCATTTCTCTAATGATTAGTGGTGTTGAGCATCCTTTCATGTGTTTGTTGGCAATCTGTATATCTTCTTTGGAGAAATGTCTATTTAGGTCTTCTACCCATTTTTAGATTGGGTTTTTTGTTTTTTGATGTTGAGCTGCATGAACTGCTTGTAAATTTTGGAGATTAATCCTTTGTCAGTTGCTTCATTTGCAAATATTTTCTCCCATTCTGAGGGTTGTCTTTTCATCTTTTTTATGGTTTCCTTTGCTGTGTAAAAGCTTTTAAGCTTCATTAGGTCCCATTTGTTTATTCTTTTTAATTTCCATTTCTCTAGAAGGTGGGTCAAAAAGGATCTTGCTGTAAGTATTGTTATAGAGTGTTCTGCCTATGTTTTCCTCTAGGAGTTTTATAGTGTCTGGCCTTACATTTAGGTCTATAATCCATTTTGACTATGGTGTTTATTTTTGTTTATGGTGTGAGTGTCCTCATTTCATTCTTTTCCATGTAGCTGTCCAGCTTTCCCAGCACCACTTACTGAATGTTCTCCATTGTATATTCTTGCCTCCTTTATCAAAAATAAGATGACCATGTGTGCGTGGGTTTATTTCTGGTCTTTCTATCCTGTTCCACTAATCTATATTTCTGTTTTTGTGCCAGTACCATACTGTCTTGATTACTGTCACTTGGTACTATAGTCTGAGGTCAGGGAACCTGATTCCTCCAGCTGCGTTTTTCTTTCTCAAGATTGCTTTGGCTATTCGGGGTCTTTTGTGTTTCCATACAAATTGTGAGATTTTTTTCTTCTAGTTCTGTGAAAAATGCCATTGGTAGTTGGATAGGGAATGCACTGAATCTGTAGGTTGCTTTGGGTAGTATAGTCATTTTTACAATGTTGATTCTTCCAATCCAAGAACATGGTATATGTCTCCATCTGTTTGTATCATCTTTAATTTCTTTCATCAGTGTCTTATAGTTTTCTGCATACAAGTCTTTTGTCTCCTTAGGTAGGTTTATTCCTAGATATTTTATTCTTTTTATTGCAATGGTAAATGGAAGTGTTTCCTTAATTTCTCTTTCAGATTTTTCATCTTTAGTGTATAGGAATGCCAGAGATTTCTGTGCATTAATTTTGTATCCTGCTACTTTACCAAATTCATTGATTAGCTCTAGTAGTTTTCTGGTAGCATCTTTAGGATTCTCTATGTATAGTATCATGTCATCTGCAAACAGTGACAGCTTTACTTCTTTTCCAATTTGGATTCCTTTTATTCCTTTTTCTTTTCTGATTGCTGTGGCTAAAACTTCCAAAACTATGTTGAATAAGAGTATTGAGAGTGGACAACCTTGTCTTGTTCCTGATCTTAGAGGAAATGCTTTCAGTTTTTCACCATTGAGAACGATGTTGGCTGTGGGTTCGTCATATATGGCTTTTATCATGTTGAGCTAAGTTCCCTCTATGCCTACTTTCTGGAGGGTTTTTATCATAAATGGGTGTTGAATTTTGTCGAAAGCTTCTTCTGCATCTATTGAGATGATCATATGGTTATTCTCCTTCAGTTTGTTAATATGGTGTATCACATTGATTGATTTACATGTATTGAAGAATCCTTGCATTCCTGGGATAAGCCCCACTTAATCATGGTGCATGATCCTTTCAATGTGCTGTTTGATTCTGTTTGCTAGCATTTGGTTGAGGATTTTTGCATCTATATTCATCAGTGATACTGGCCTGTACTTTTCTTTTTTTGTGACATCTTCTTCTGGTTTTGGTATCGGGGTAATGGTGGCCTCGTAGAATGAGTTTGGGAATGTTCCTCCCTCTGCTATATTTTGGAAGAGTTTGAGAAGGATAGGTGTTAGCTCTTCTCTAAATGTTTGATAGAATTTGCCCGTGAAGCCATCTGGTCCTGGGCTTCTGTTTGTTGGAAGATTTTTAATCACAGTTTCAATTTCAGTGCTTGTGATTGGTTGGTTTGTATTTTCTATTTCTTCCTGGTTCAGTCTCAGAAGGTTCTGTTTTTCGAAGAATTTGTCCATTTCTCCCAGATTGTCCATTTTATTGGCATAGAGTTGCCTCTAGTATTCTCTCATGATCCTTTGTTTTTCTGCAGTGTCAGTTGTTACTTCTCCTTTTTCATTTCTAATTCTATTGATTTGAGTCTTCTCCCTTTTTTTCTTGATGAGTCTGGCTAATAGTTTATCAATTTTGTTTTTCTCAGAGGACCAGCTTTTAATTTTATTGATCTTTGCTATCGTTTCCTTCATTTCTTTTTCATTTATTTCTGATCTGCTCTTTATGATTTCTTTCCTTCTGAAAACTGTAGGGTTATTTTGTTCTTCTTCCTCTAATTGCTTTAGGTGTAAGGTTAGATTTTTTATTTGAGATGTTTTTTGTTTCTTGAGGTAGATTTGTATTGCTATAACCTTCCCTATAGAACTGCTTTTGCTGCATCCCATAGGTTTTGGGTTGTCGTGTTTTCATTGTCATTTGTTTCTAAGTATTTTTTTATTTCCTCTTTTGATTTCTTCAGTGATCTCTTGGTTATTAAGTAGCATATTGCTTAGCCTCCTTGTGTTTGTATTTTTTACAGATTTTTCCCTGTGACTGATATCTAATCTCATACCATTGTGGTTCGAAAAGATACTTGGTATGATTTCAATTTTGTTAAATTTACCAAGGCTTAATTTGTGACCCATGATAGGATCTATGCTGGAGAATGCTCCGTGAGCACTTGAGAAGAAAGAGTATTCTGTTGTTTTTGGATGGAATGTCCTATAAATATCAATTAGGCCCATCTTGTTTAATGTATCATTTAAAGCTTGTGTTTTCTTATTTATTTTCGGTTTGGATGATCTGTCCATTGGTGAAAGTGGGGTGCTAAATTCCCCTACTATGATTGTGTTACTGTTGATTTCCCGTTTTATGGCTGTTAGCATTTGCCTTATGTATTGAAGTGCTCCTATTTGGGTGCATAAATATTTACATTTGTTATATCTTCTTCTTGGATTGATCCCTTGATCATTACGTAGTGTCCTTCTTTGTCTCTTGTAATAGTCTTTATTTCAAAGCCTATCTGGTCTGATGTGAGAATTGCTACTCCAGCTTTTTTTAATTTCCATTTTCATAGAATATCTTTTTCCATCCCCTCACTTTCAGTCTGTATCTATCCCTAGGTCTGAAGTGTGTCTTTTGTAGACAGCATATATATGGGTCTTGTGTTTGTATCCATTAATCCAGTCTATGTCTTTTGGTGGGAGCATTTATCCATTTACATCTAAAGTAATTATCAATATGCATGTTCCTGTTACCATTTTCTTAATTGTTTTGGGTTTGTTATTGTAGGTCTTTTCCTTCTCTGTGTTTCCTTCCTAGAGAAGCTCCTTTAGCATTTGTTGTAAAGCTGGTTTGGTGGTGTTGAATTCTCTTAGCTTTTGCTTGTCTGTAAAGGTTTTAATTTCTCCATCGAATCTGAATGAGATCATTGCTGGGTAGAGTAATCTTGGTTGTAGGTTTTTCTCTTTCATCACTTTAAATACGTCTTGCCATTCCCTTCTGGCTTACAGAGTTTCTGCTGAAAGATTAGCTGTTAACATTATGGGGATTCCCTTGTATGTTATTTGTTGCATTTCCCTTGCTGCTTTTAACATTTTTTCTTTGTATTTAATTTTTGCTAGTTTGATTAATATGTGTCTTGACGTGTTTCTCCTTGGATTTATCCTGTATGGGACTCTGTGTGCTTCCTGGACTTGATTGATTGTTTCCTTTCCCATATTAGGGAAGTTTTCTACTATAATCTCTTCAAATATTCTCTCAGTCCCTTTCTTTTTCTCTTCTTCTTCTGGGACCCCTATAATTCGAATGCTGCTGCATTTAATGTTGTCCCAGAGGTGTCTAAGACTGTTCTGAAGTCTTTTCATTCTTTATTCTTTATTCTGCTCTGCATTAATTATTTCCACTATTTTATCTTCCAGGCCACTTATCCGTTCTTCTGCCTCAGTTATTCTGCCATTGATTCTTTCTAGAGAATTTTTAATTTCACTTATTGTGTTGCTCATCATTGTTTGTTTGCTAGTTAGTTATTCTAGGTCCTTGTTAAACATTTCTTGTATTTTCTCCATTCTATTTACAAGATTTTGGATCACCTTTATTATCATTACTCTGAATTATTTTTTAGGTAGACTACCTATTTCCTCTTCATTTGTTTGGTCTGGTGGGTTTTTACCTTGCTCCTTCATCTGCTGTGTGTTTCTCTGTCTTCTCATTTTGCTTAACTTATTGTGTTTGGAGTCTCCTTTTTGCAGGCTGCAGGTTCCTAGTTCCTGTTGTTTTTGGTGTCTTCCCCCAGTGGCTAAGTTTGGTTCGGTGGGTTGTGTAGGCTTCCTGGTGGAGGGGACTAGTGCCTATGTTCTGGTGGATGAAGCTTGATCTTGTCTTTCTGGTGGGCAGAACTGTGTCTGGTGGTGTGTTTTGTGGTGTCTGTGACCTTATTATAATTTTAGGCAACCTCTCTGCTAATGGGTGGGGTTGTGTTCCTGTCTTGCTAGTTGTTTGGCATAGGTTCTCCAGCACTGTAGCTTGCTGGTTGTTGAGTGGAGCTGGGTCTTAGCGTTGCGATGGAGATCTCTGGGAGAGCTTTCGCCATTTGATATTACATGGATCTGGGATGTCTCTGGGTGGACCAATGTCCTGAACTTGGCTCTCCCACCTCAGTGGCACAGGCCTGACACCCGGCTGGAGCACCAGGACCCTGTCAGCCACATAGCTGCTCACTTTTCTAATTCTCCTCCAGAATCACAACAGAGCTCATTTCCTGGGCCCTGTGCCCCCCAACACTTGCAAATGCCCAGACTGGTGGAACTTGTTTTCTGGCTATTTTTGAAGGCAATTTTTCCTGTGAAACCCCAGGGCCCAGCAGAATTAGATCCTTTGGTGTGGATGAGTGAGCAAGCCCAACCAGGGCTTAGCAGCAACCCCTGGGGAAGGGAAAGGGTTTGGCATCACTTTGTTATACAGCAGCAACTAACACAACAATGTTAAGCAATTATACTTAAATAAAGTTGTTAAAAAAAAAACGAACTGAACCAAATACCTGCAATTCACACCACCAGTCTCCCCCCCCACCCCCCCGCCATTCTGCCTCCTTCCGTCAATTGACATAGGATAGGGTATGTCTTGCAATAAGACCAGTGGTTTAAACCTTACTTTTTTTCTTTCAGTGAAGGAATAACTTGTCTTCCATGTCCTGTAAAATCCAAGAGAGATTTTAGCTCTGCCATTTATTAACCTATTAAGGGAAGTTACCTAATCTCTCTAAGCCTCAGTTTCTCAATATAAAGTGAAGGTTGTTATGGCACCTACTTTTTAGAATTGTTATTGTGCTCAAATGAGATACCTCATGTAACATGATTTAACACAGTGCTTCCCACATGTAACTGTTAGTAATTCATATTACTACTACTATTACTACTGCTACTACTACTCAAGAAAACTTATCCCTGGTGGCCTCCTTTTACCAACTGGCACAGCTTTTCAACTTTGTTACCTGGCCAGTAATTTCTCTATAACCAAGGCCCACAACATAGTTTCTTCCTTGACAGATTAGTGTCTCCTGCAATCACAGCTCTTTCCTCCATTTTCCCTCCAGGTTTTATGGGCTGTCAAATTACCATACCTCATACCCTCTTGCCTCCACATGATGCAATTTTGTTCAGCCAGGAACAGTCCTCTGCTCAGAGGCAGCAAGGTTATCCACAGCTTTAGGCATTGGGTGGAGTCTCCCATGGGTCTGTCCCTCACCCTGCCCCCAAGCCCTTCCTACCCCTGAGGTGTCCTTACACTGAGACCTTGCTCCTGCTCTCACCTACCACTGATGGGGCAAGGTGGGCAAGCACACACACACACTGCATGCACACAGGTTGTCCATTCCCCCCCAACACACAACCACTAGAGAATTACTGAATATCATCTTCCCTAGACTACTATTGCTGCAAGAAGCAAGCAAACCAACTGGTTCTAGCATCAGTTTCTGTCTTCCAACTTCATGATTCTTTTCAACACCAGTTCATAAGGCTGAGAAAAAAATTAAAATGAAAAGTCACACATCCCCTCTTGATTATCTAACCACTTCATCCCCAGGGGACCTGTTAGTGAGTGTAGTTTTAGATCCTGTGTGCATCTTCAGATGGCTATCTGCATGGGGCCAGTTTGGCAATAAGGCAATGTCCCCAACTCCCTAAGAACATGTGGTTAGGTGATATGGGCTCACCACGCCTACTTTATTAGAGGCACTTGAAGCCATGATTGGAAAGAGGTATTTCTAAAGACCAAAGCACAGGAAGCACCAAATGAGTCTTCATTGCTTTGCTCTTTGAGTGAGTTGTAGCCAAATGAAATACATATTTTCATACTTGCAAGGTTCATTTTGGCCTTAGGTTGCAAACATTTAAAAACACCTCTAAAGTCTGAAGTTCCCACGTTTAGGAGCTCCTAGACATGGTCCAGCATATTGTCACAAAGTATCAAAATATGCAAAATATGGAATTATGACATTTCAGGCATCTCTCCAAAAACCTGAGTTTTTTTCCTCCCCTTTGTGAAATCATTTGTAGTACATGGTCTCCCTCAGCTAAACAAGTGGGAAATCTACAGACATTACTGGCCATGGCTTTTCCTCCTACGTGAAATTGTGGCCCCTAGGGGAAGAAATAAATGGACTGAAGTGATCGTCAGGTTGGACCTGACACCCAAGCCAGATCATTATGATCATCACCCTGTAGATGCTTAGGATTTGGAGCAGAGAGGCAGTAGAGTCAAACAGACCTGCCTTTAAACCCCAGCTCTGCCACTCACTGTGACTTAGAACTAATCACTTAACCTCTCTAATCCTCAACTTCTCCACCTCCCCAACAGGACTGTTTCTGTGGGCATTAAATGAGATAATGTATGTAAAGCAAGAGAAAATAGCAGACATTTGTCAGCCAGGAACAACTCTCTTCCTCTGGAGTGGGATAATTGAAGAGAAACTTAGAGAAGATGCTGCCTTGGCTTCTTCTATGAGGACATCGCCAGAGTCTAAACAGGAGCCGCTGGTCTCACAGAAGGTGGTTAGGATAAAGAAGGCATGTGACTTGGTGGTGGGACCCAAGGGCTAGAAGCAATGGGGGGAGTGTCTCTGAGAGAAGAAACATCCACAGGATGTTAAAAGAACCTATCCATCTCTGGCTGCTGATGGTCAAGTGAAAGGATGGGGAAGAAAGCAGTTGGAAGCAGGCATGTTTTGTCATTCCTTGTAATTCAGTGACACTAGGTATGATAGTTGCTGTCCTGGCCTCTGTGACCTTGGTTAAGTTGAAGACCAGTGTCCAAAATTCCCTGATATCTTTCCTTTAGGGACTTTGTGTGACCACAGAACTTCCTTTTGTAGGCAGCAGCAACTGCAGCTGTAGCAACAGGGGTCTTCTGCTAAGCTTCTACTTATACCACTCCTTTAACTGGATTTCCTGCTTCTGAGATTTTGGTTCTCCCAAGGCTCAAAAACAATCCTCCTCCCCCTAGTCAACACCTTTCATCTTCCCTGCATTTGCAGAGCAAAACCAACCTTTTGCAGGAAGCCTTCCCATAAGCCACTCTTCTCAAAATTCCAAAGCTCTGACCCAGTCTGTCCTCTTGATCCCAGTCTTGGAGTCAAGCCATGTTCCTGCTGGTATCCTCGCATCCCTTTCCATGCTTTTACTCTGAAGCTCCTCAAAACTATACACCTGTTCCAGGAGGAGCTGCCAATATAGAGCAAACTCAATGGCTGTGGTTATAGGGCCCCTCCACTCACATGCAGGAGGTCAGAGAGGAGTCCCCACACCACTGAAATAGAGTGGCCAGAAGCCCAGTCCTGGTTCTGTCACAAATTTGCTGTTTGACTTGAAGTGTAGCCCCTCTGGGGCCCTATTTTCATCATCTTTAACAGGGTGGGGAGGGAGATTACTCATTGCTAAGGTCAGGTTAGCTCTGAAAGTTAAAAGGCTGTTTTGTGGCAAGAGCACAGACTTTGAACTACTTAGACCAAAGCTTGTCTTTCCTAGCAGTGAAATGACTTGTTCAAGGCTGCACAGTTCAAACCTGTGTGTAGGTCTGGAAGGACTCAGCCAAGCTCTTCCCACTTTGTGGTTGGTGCTAGTCCCAGGGCAATTATCAAGAACCAGGTTACTGCTTTCTGCACTTTGTCAGCCTGGGTCCAAATTGCTCATCTCCTCCCCAATCCACAAGCAATTAATGGTCCATACCATTCCTAGGAAACTCCAATAACAGAAAAAGAAAAACAAGAGAGAGATTTGAGAAGACTTACATTTTTAGGTTTTATGGTCCCAGTGGACTAGTTTTAAAGTTACCAGCCCTTGATATTTATCTTATCAATGTACTCACACCAATGCAAAATGACATGTATATACAGAGAGTCATTGCAATATTGTTTGTAACAGAATAAGATTTTAAACCATTGTCCATCAATAGGGAACTGTTTAAATAAATCATATTATATCCATACAGCAGAATGCTATGCAACTGTAAAAAGAAATGAGGCAGCTCAGTATGTACAGATATTGAAAGGGCTCCATGATATATTAAGTGTAGAAAGCAAGAGGCAAAACATCATGTGTAGAATGTTATGATTTACGTGAAGAAAGAATATATGTGTATATATGTGTATAAAATATCTTTGGAATGATGTAGAAGAACTGGTTAAAGTTTTTACATATTCAGAGAAAAATGTAACATCATTTTCAACTGTCTTTTATTTCACTCATAGAGAGCAGGGATATGGTTGAGGCTCTATAGTTCTTCCTTAGCACAGGAAGCAGTGGGAGGGATTTGCAGCTATAGCCGTTGCAGACATGAGCAACAGGAAGACCTAGCACCTGAGTGCTAGGGTGACAAAAGGTCTCAGTTTGCCCATGACTCTTCTGGTTTTAGCACTGAAAGTCCTGGGAAAACTGGGACAGTTGGTCACCCTATTCCTCATTCTTCTGCTTCAGGCTTTAGCCAGCCCGGCTTGCTAGTGCCAGAGAGGGGAGCTCCCAGTAGTGGGATGAATGGAGTGCTTGCCTCCACAATCCACAAGGGACTCACACTTATAGAATGGCTAGCAGGCACATGCTCTGCAAGGTATTCTCATCTCACAGACAAGGAAATTGAGGCTCAGAGAGGTTAAGTGATTTGCCCAAGGTCACACAGCTAGTAAGTGCTGGAGCCAGTCTGTCTGACTCCAGCTACGTCAACAGGACCCTGGGGAATGTAAAGCTTTCAGGAAAGCAGAGGGCCTGGCCTTTCTTAAAGCCTAAAGCAACCATAGTTGCATTTTAACCAAATCAAACATTGTTTCTCTGAATCAACTTTGGCAGCCCTGTGTTAGGAAATGGCTTTCTTCCCATCACCCCAACCCCCAAAGCAAAGAGAATACATGTTCCAGGTTTTGGACTCCAGGTTTTGGAGCCATAGACAGAAAGCTGGCTTCTCTTGCTGTGCTCATAGTGGAAGTCTGGTTTTCGCTGGAGGAATGATAACCTACTCATCCCAACTTGATCCAGCCTCCCTCCCAAGAGCCGCATGAGAAAGTAAAACAGCAGAGCAGCCAGCTAATAACAGGTAGTGGTGTATGTTATGATGCTTGCTTACTTTTTGATTGGGTGGGGGTGGAATTCAATTTGGCTATGTAATAGGGGCTTCTTTTGCTAGGAAAGTGTAAGAGAATCCTTCAAAGCCTCATACATCAAAAACCCACCGAGCCACAGAAAAACAAACCTAGCAGATAGTAGAAGCTTTGGGGGATTTCAGAGGAGCACAGGAAAAGGTCATAGAAGCAGCTGTACTTGCCCTTTCCCAGTTAAGCAGCAGGCAGGTGTTAATTATATATAGACAATTGGACTGCTTTATAGACCCTGTTGAGATATTTTATAGAATATATTTTATAAATATGGAGCAAGGGAAATGCTTACCATCACTGTTGGCAATTAATTTGTACATGCTGAGTTGCAGAGCATTGGGGAGAGAGATCACTGGTACCAGAGTGCAGGAGTTTCTGGGAATGATTAATTGGGGGATTGGCTTATTAAAGAGGATGCAAAAAGAAACTGCTTTCTCTGCAATGGCTGCCACAGGTTAGGCAAAGACATTTTGTGTGAACGCTGTACTCAAGACCTGAATTAACTATGCCTTGATAAATCCCGTGCTCTTGGATTTGAATGAAGTCAATTGATGTCTGTGGTGATTGAATTCAGCACCACACTCACTCTCACTACTAAACTTCCAGCCTTGAGAGTTTAAGAGTAGAGATGTCAGTGTTATTTGGATTTTAATATCAGATAGAACTGCCTGCAATATGTTCTGGTTTAAGAAGCATTAGGTGGGTCACATGGCATTTCAGTATGTACAAGGATCCAATGACCCTTCCTAACTTCTTCCTATCTGCAGCATCACAAATATTGCTACAGGAATGTGACAGCTTGGACCAAGAGGGTTACAGGTGTGCCTCATTTTATGAACTAGCTGTGTGCCTGTAAACTTGGCCACCAAAAAACAATTCCCATATAGAATCCTGTTCTTCATTGACTTCCATAATAACACTGGAGATGCATTCTTCTGACAAATATTGTAGCCCCAAGATGCTGCAAAATCTCAAAAATGTCAAACATTGACAATCTTACTTGAGAGGAAAAATGTCAGATATCTTGATAATGTCTTAGAAATAAAAATATAAGCCACTGGGACTTCCCTGGTGGCACAGTGGTTAAGAATCCACCTACCAATGCAGGGGACACGGTTTCGAGCCCTGGTCTGGGAAGATCCCCCATGCTGTGGAGTAACTAAGCCCGTGCACCACAACTACTGAGCCTGAGCTCTACAGCCCGTGAGCCACAACTGCTGAGCCCGTGCACCACAACTACTGAAGCCTAGAGCCCGTGCTCCACAACAAGAGAAGCCACCGCTATGAGAAGCCCGCAAAAAAGAGTAGCCCCAGCTTGCCACAACTAGAGACAGCCCACGTGCAGAAACGAAGACCCAAAGCAGCCAGAAAAAATATATATGTATATATGTGTGTGTGTGTGTGTGTGTGTATATATATATATATATATATATATATACATGCCACTTAAAGAAACTGGAGTTCAGGGTGTCTTTCATAGGACAGAACTAAGTTAGATGCCTTTCACTACCTACTTCAGAGGGGTGCTGGGAAGATTCAATAACAAAAGTAAAAGCACTTTATCCATTCTAAAGTGCTGTATACATATGAATTCTCCTTACTCTTCTAGTTATTTCTGGACATTCACTTTAAAGAAACAGGAGAACTACTGATCTAGAAATTGGAAGTAACACTCCACATGGTTGTGGCAAGGGGTCAAAGAAATGATGTTATCTACAAGAAACCAGGAAATGGAAATCACTGTGAAAATCCTGTTACAGGATAGGCAAGGGCTCTTCTACTAATACCTCACTTTACAGGATGTATTTGTTTGTTTGTTTGCCTCTTCCAATTTTTGTCTCATGTCCTTGTTAGCTTAGTGACGCTAGGCAGGTAAAGGTTCATTTGCATGCGTATTTTCTTGACTTGAGGTAATATATTGATTGAGTGATTTTTAGCTTCTGCTTGTTTAAACTGGCTTCCAGGGGATGTTTGTTGGGTTTTTAAGTAAACCATGGTTTATTTAGAAACATCTCCTAAAGGGGGACAGAGTTTAAAGGGAAAGAAACTACAGGAACTTTACCTTCTCCCAACCCAGGTTTGGATATTTGTAGAAGTTCAGAGCTGACAATATAGAGCCTGTGTTTAGAACTTAAGAAACTCTTATATGGTCTTCTAACCTTTCTCCCTCCAATATATAAATAGTTATTTGCTACCAACTTGGTAATATATATCTCACATGTACAGGCTCCTCACACACAAACTCTGAACTCATACACTGCAACCTCTTCTATCGCCAGGAATACCTACCACTCACTCACTTTGTCATCTTGAGAAATTCACAGTAGTTATAGTTCAGAAATTGCAAATTGGTTGCCTATGGGCAGATTTTGGCCTCATCCATGTTTTGTTTGGCCCTCACAAGTTTTTTGTTGTTTTAATTTAATTAGTAGCTAGTATTTCCATATTCCAAAACTTCACACAAATTTTCAGCTGGATTACCAGCTTGTCTTGAAAAATGGGATGAACTAGTAACACCAGTCAGCATTCAATCACAATCACCTAGAACTTAGCAGCAGCTGGGTTTGGGCTCCCCAATTCCCCTGCTAGGTTGTTGACTCTTCTGTTACTAGCTAGCCTTCTATGGGCATTAAGTAGACAGCCCTGCACTTAAAGCTAGTGCATTCAAAGCAACCAGTTTAATATCATGGAAAGGAGAGAAGATAATTGTGATTTGGCTGGTGTACCCAATGGCAGGATGTGTGAGTGGATAGACACTATCTTAGTGGAACCTCTCATTTGAACCAGAAGGTAAACATTTAGCACAATGAACATGAATCTCCCAGGGCTTTTTCAAATGGTTCTCTGAGCTCACATAACTTCGTGTTTGCCTATATGGATTATCAGTCCCTCCCTCTCCACTCCCACTGTCCATATCTCCATGTCTTTGCGACAGGGAATATGCCTGTAACTTCTTTAGCTGCCCTGAAGAGCCTAGAAAAAGACAGAGTCAATAGTAGAAACTCAGAAAATACAAATGAAGCACTGTATCCAATTATAGATGCACCATGAAATCTTTGTTTTCTTGACTGTGACAAATGCTGAGTTCATGGAGTGAGAACTGAAGGTTTTGATGACTTGCTGTGTCCTCAGACTAATGGAATAATTAACTAATTAATTAATTGGTTTGCTGTGTCCTTAGATGGATAGCAGGATGTTATTTATTAGCAGGGCACAAGTAAGGGAAGAAAAGGGAAGATTTCTTAAGTACTTAAGAAATCTTAAGATTTCTTAAGGGGAATTAAATAGTGCTCAATACTACCAGTTGATGGAAGGAAGTAGCTGGGAAGAAGAGGCTGAATTCTACTTACTTTAGTATGTCAAATCAACAGGGTATGGGAATTTTCTGAAGGAACCAGAAGGCCCAGGGTTATGGGAATCTTCTGGAGAAACAAATCCCCCTCCTTGTTTCATCATTGCCACCTCACCCCATCATCCTACCCCTGAAAGCAACAGGAGGAGAAGAGAGCTAAGCATGGCAGCAGGAGTAAGAAAAAATAGTTGAAGTTAAGGGAGGTTTTAAACTGAAAATGGAAGGAAGGGTAAAATATTCAGCCAAAAACAGTAAATGGGCTATTACAAGGGATACTATACATGATAAAATAAGAACAATGGAAGCATTTAGTAATTGACAAAGTAGAATAACTTGGGAAAGGGGCAGAATGTGGCTTCAGTTGTACAAAGTTGGAGCACTTAAAATTTTGAACTTAAGTCTTTAGCAGAAAGGGATAAATATGACTGCCTAGGTCTCATGAAGACTTAGTGTAGAAGAATATATGGCATAAAGGTGAGAAGGTTGGATAGAGAAAACCAAACACCATCATTGAGAGTGTATTCCATAGGCTATCTGACCAGAGAAAGGAAAGAGTGATGTAATCACAGCGTCTACACAAGAGTTGTTTTCTCATTGATGACTCAATTTCAACAATTTAAATGTAATTTCTCACTCTCCATGCCAACTTCAACCTTCCCACAAGATCTTATTGATTTCTTGTATTGACTCCTTGGCACCATTCTTTTGTAAACATATCGAGGGTGGTACAATAACCTTGAAACTCCCATAAGTTATCAAGACAATTCACGTAAACTTTGAATGCTATGAACTACGTTTCAATTGACATACAGAGGTTCTGTCCATTAGTACTAACTTACTGGTTAAATAATTTAACAGGTAGTGTAATAGATGTGTGTATATTTGGGAGAATGGGAGTAGCAAAGATTGTTCAGACAGGGTCCCAAACTTAAATACCTGCTGGAGTCGGGTGCCCCATCTGAAGGGAGCAGCTGCTACTCTGTTCCAGCAGATTGTTGCCATGTGAGAAGATAGGTCCACTGTTACCAGCTGTTCTGATTTAATAAAAAAATGGAAACTTGGATTTTTATTTGAAGTTTTCTGCCTTTTAAATATTATGAACTAATTAAAAACTGAAAAACATCAGATGGGCCAAATAAAACACTTACACAACCACCAAATGGTGAATTCTAATTTAGATGTTGGATGGAATTCATGGTAGAGCTTTGATCTGATGACTTAACGTCTGTCTCTTCGTCCATTCAGCATGGGCTTGGTTCCAGCTTGGTGGGTGTGAGTACTTCTCCCAAAAGGTAGTCTTGCGTATTGATTTGTATTCTATAAATATAACTGAGAACCTCCCCAATTGTAACAGTGGTAAGTAGACTCTATGCTTGGTTAGAGTCAGTCTATCTGACAAGTAACTGAAAAATCAGTTGGTCAGACTATGAGATATGTAAAGAAAGTAACCAAATGGTAGTTCCTTTTTGGTGCCCTTTTTGCTCTCACCAGATCATGAATCCCTTGAAGGCCATGGTAAAGACTTGGGATTTTGTTCTAAAAGTGTTGGGAAGCCATTGGAGGCTTGTGAGCAGGGAAGGATTGTGATCCAACTTAACATTCTAAAAGGAACACTCTAAAAGAGCCGAGAGGAAGGCCCTGTCCAGGCCTACAACCTGGAGACTTCCAGAAAATCTGCCTTTACTGAATTCAGCCTCTTTCCTGACCATTTGTTCTTCCCTATTTATGTTTTCCGTCCCTCCTCCCCACCTCCCACCACCAATGGAGATGTTCTCCATGGTTCTTGGGCCATATATCCCTAGAAACTTAGAGCTTATATCATCCTGAATGTATTATCCAAAGGTAACCAATACGCTTTCTGATTGAACTAACTTCCTTGTGTTCTTCCCTGGCCCTTGGGCCATTCCTCAGATATGTGACAGAGATAGAGCTTTCCAGATATCTGATCTTCTCAAATGAGAGGACAAATGATATGGTCTTGAAAATTGATCTAATTACTCAACACTATGCTGCTATCTTTCAGAAAATATTGAAGGAAGGACCTCTGCTGAAGAACTGTAACTCCTTCAAGAGGTGGAAACTCAGATATTTTCTGGTTCGAGGACAAAGGCTCTGCTTTGCACACCATCCTGCAGTAAGAGAATATATATATATATATATATATTCTTGTCAATTGGGTTAGTGGGCCGGTACCAGGAAATGTTTTATGGGGAGATGGGCCAACATGTTGGCAAGCATTAAGGTGGTTAACCTTACCTGCTCCACTAGGCCCCTAGATAGACCATATCCCATTATCTTCTCCAGCATAAACCTTTAGTTTTGAAAAATTCTGAACTACCTAAGCCTTCCTATAAATCCACATAAAAGTTTTAGGAAGAGTTGTATTTTTGGTTTAGTTTGGTTTGTTTTTTGTATGTCCCATGATATATCAATAAAAACCATGATGCTAAATAAATCCCAGCTCAAGCCAAAGAAATAATGGGATCATGACTGCCAAAAATGCCTAATAGTGTGCGTGTGTGTGTGTGTGTGTGTGTGTTTGTTTACCTTTTAGTGTCTCTTTCCCTTATTAATCAGATGGTTCCTTTTCCCTCTCCCTCTTATACCTTTCCAGTTTGCACGCTTTGAAACAATTGATCTGTCTCAAGTTGCCTTGGCAGAAAGCAGCTGTAGAAACCTTTGCCACAGTTTTTGCGTAAGTAAGATTAGTAATGACTGAATGGGCAGGGGTGGGAGCTAGCTGGGAGGAGGGGTTGCCATAACCACCTGTTACCTCTTTAGAGTTCAGATTTCCCAAGTTTCCTTTGATCCCAAATTGCGTATGGAGATCCACTTAAAGTAGCATTGCAAATGAATGCTAAAGATTATTCATGTGAATATTTTTTACCAGCCCACTGATGGGAAAAAATGTGATGTCTCTATCCCCTATTACCAGCCTGATATAAAGCTGAGCTGATTTTGGGGCGGGAGGAGTGACTATTACAAAAATCAATCCTCCTGGTGAAGATAATTTAAATGAATGTCATTGGGGGGCTTTCAAGAGACTGCCAATATGTTGTAGACTATATCAGGATAATCAAACTACATGACATTCTCTCCTTTGATGAAATAGATAAGAACCTAAATCCAAACTGAAAGCTATCCTATGCTGAGATTACTGATGAGAGTACTTCAAAGAAAGCAGAGGATTTTCTAGGGAAGTATTCAAGGGCTTGTCACTGCTGAAATGTCATAAGGCTTTGGTCATTCACGTAAATCCAGAATAGAAAGCTCACTGAAATATAGCAAGTCCATTGGCCCAGGAATCCTCCTACCCACCTCCTCCCAGAAATGCTTTTTCTCAGCCTCAGTGGTGGGTTATGGAGACCAGGGTTCCTGTTCAGGCAGGTGGAGAGTGGTACTTAGCAGACTAAAGAGCTATGGGCCCAATACCCTGATTCCATGGCTAGTCCACAATCTATTCTCCTTTGAAAGGAGAGCAGTTGGATATAAGAGGAAGATCCTACTCTCATTTCTCTCTCATTACATCATACTGACCCAGGATAAAGCTGAGGGTTCTGTTGATCCAGTTTCAAAAATCTTAACCTTTGGGTGATGAGCATGCAAGATAATGTTTTTGGTCTCCGTTCTACAAAGAAATTCCAAGGGCTAGGTTGTCCCTTAGCATAACTAAAACACAGAGGCACTATTCATCAGCCCCACACAAGAATGTGTTTGGACCAAAGGAGCGGCTATTGTCACAATTCCCACTAGTTCCTATTGCCATTTATCACAGACACATGCACAAGGATAAAGAAATTGCTTGTTGGTGTGGTAAGCTCTAGCTCTAAGATTTGGGCTTGGGGTGGGGGCTGCTGGTAATGAAGGCGAGTAGGGCCACTGAAGCAATGACTGATGCTACAGCTATCCATGCTCCCTCCTGCCCTCTGAGAAAAGATGAAGCCCTGATCATAGTCTACCTCTGCTAGACCCTCAGCATGGCTTTCTCATTGTTCCTGCAAGGTTTTTGCACTATGCAGGATTAAGAGAGATGACAGTAAAATCCTCTTCAGGTTGTCCCAGACCATAAGAAAGAAAGAAACTGGATTTGTAGTTTCCCCACTCCATTCTCACTCTCCCCTCAAACAGAAAGGGGCACACCCTGATGAAAAATATACCCTTTCACCATTTTCAAGTAGATAGAGCAGCAGTAAGCAATTAGGATTTTCACGCAACCTCATTTGAATAACAGATGGGTGCATTGCTTAATGTTTAAGAGCATGTGTGCTGGAGCCAAAGAATCTGGGTTTGAATTCTGGCTTAGCTTTTTACCTGCTAGGTGGCCCTGGGCAAGTCATTTAACTCCCTTTGCCATGGAAAAATATCCTATTAAGTGGGAAAAATAATAATGCCCAGATCAAGGGGTTGTAAGAAAGATTGAAATAAATAATATACATAAAGTACAATAGAACAGTGCCCAGCACATAGTAAGTGCCATTAAAGTGTTGTTTATTACTATTACCATTATTATTAGTTGGGGTGGTTATCTAAGGAACTGTGAGTGGCTCTGGGAGCTTCTGTCTTATATTTAAGAAGTGGCTTGGGTTGTGCTTAGTAGACCTGTCTAGTTTCTTGGAGAGTTCAAAGGCTTTGTTTGGGGGCAAAGTTTTGGAGTGGGAACCAGGTAATAATGTGTTTTTGTGTAGGTGATCACACCACAACGAAAAGTTACACTGGCTGCACCCAACCGGAAAGATATGGAAGAATGGATTAACGTCATAAAAACCGTGCAACAGGGAGAAATTCGTAAGGTAAGGGAAATAATAGAGAATCTACACAACTCTCACGGGTAAACACTTAATTGATTGCATTAGCTAAGCCACCTTTCCAACAGGGAACTAATAAGATGGAAGCAGGTACCATCTGGTCAGGAATTGTGGATGGATATCATTAGGAAACCTGTTTATAAGTAGGAGTAATTCACTTAGACTCAAACCTTGGTAAGTATGTGGTTTAGATACCTCTGTAAACATCCACTTGATATGTAGATGTCACTGTATGCTCAATGTATGAGGCACTCAAGATGTATGTGAGCAGCTAACTTAGATGTTCTTCTGTTAGCTTAGCTGCAATCAGCAGTCTTCACTTGGGTCTGCTGAGTGACTACAGTAACAGCTAAGGAAATGGAGGCTCACAAAGGAGAAGGAACCAGACTAAGATGAAATAATTACTCAGTAGCAAAGCCAAGATTTGGACCCAGGCTGTGTGACTCCAAAGCCTATGTCCTTAACCATTATTCCATTCTGCCTATCTGTTTACCATCTACAACAAAGGAAATGTAGAGGGAAGAGCAAGGAGCAGTCCTCCCCAAAGAATGGCAGGATTCCTTTTCTCAGCAATACCAAGCTCCTGGCTACTGCTCCCTTCAACAAGTGATGCCAGCATTCAAACCCTGGGCCATGCCCTCAGCTCACTCTTCTACAGACATACCACACTTAGAAGTTATGTAAGTGTCAAGAGGGGAGGGATTTTGTCATTTATTTACTTAGCACAGTGTCTGCCACATAGTAGAGGCTCAATAAATATTTTTTGAATGAATAAATGAATCTGAGGGTAACCTTGGAGCCAGGATTTAGAAAGAGAATGATACATGGTTCATCCTAAAGCAAAGTTCTGCTGTGAAGGTCTTAGAGATAAAGGGGAAGATGAATCCACCCTTAAAAAGAACCTGATGTCTTAAGTAACTAGCAAAGGGTAGAGGATTTTTATAAACATTTGGGGGGGAGCAGTGTAAAATAATGGGTAATAATGGGTTTTAGATATAAAAACAATGCCATGGAGAAAAACCATCTGTCCTCACTCCCCTAGGACTTCTCAGGCTTTTGACCACTTACTTTCATAATTATTCATTCTACTACTCATGGCTATGAGTATATGACAAGTTGACTGAACTAGGGCCTAGGTACGTCTCCCATATCATTGAGACCTCTCCTGGTCCCACATTGTAAATGCTTAATTGAGAGCTTCTTTGCTTAGAATCTGATGATGGTCTTTACACGACTTAGCACTCAGCATTTCACTCCTTTGTTATTTTCTTCTTCTTTTCCTAATGGAGAAGCACATCCTGTCCCTCCTGCCCACCCCCAATATGGTCACTATGGCTCAGCATTAAAGGTAGCCACAAAAAGTTATGATTTCCACACTCCTCTCCTATTCTCACCCCTGTGGACCAATCCCATTCATTTCCTTCGCTTATCTCTACCCACACTGGAGGACTTCTCAATTTCAATTTGTCATAAAAGGTCACATAGAATATCTTGAATTTTAATTATCAGTCCAGGAATGCAAGAACTTCTAGAGAAAGCCATCAGAGCATTGATGTGCCATTCCTGACTCAACTGAATTAAACAACTTCTTGTTGACTACCCAGCACAAACTAGAAAGGAAGAAAATCTGCCTGTTAACTCTCTTGAAAGAGTTGTGAATTTCAGTTTATAATCACAACCTCTGTGGAGCTGCTCCAGGGACCTAGATCTATTAAGGAACACTTTTAGCCAATAGTAAAATATCTCACTACCCGCATCTTAGCAATTTGTCCTGCTTGAGGCTTGAAGAGTCAAATATGCTTTCTCTCATATGCACCTTATCAGCTGTCAATGCCTGACATGGGGTGAAAAAAGGTTAATCATGGACTTAGTGGTCTATTAAAGTCACTACGAAGTAATGGGGTAACCTATCTAAAACCAGTCAGTACACATTAAGAAGTGAGCCCCTACTAGGTGCCCAGTTCTGTTCCATAGAGAGTTGAAAAGAAGGTGTAGCCTTGGATCCTGATCTCAATGCGCTTTTTAGATCATTGGGGAGATAAGATACACACCAAAGAAACAGTTAAATGAAAATATTCGAGACAAATAAGTTTTCAGAGATGTTACAAGGCAGATGCTTGATTGCCAGATGAATGAAATAGACAGTATAGTGGTATGGGAGTTCAGGGGAGGAAGAGATTAATATTGTCTGGAGTCCCCTAGGAAGAGTTAATAGAGGAGAGATTTGAGACTGACCTTGAAAGATGAATAGGATTTTATTGGTGGCAGGGGATTAGGGGCAGGAGGAAGTCCTGAGCAGGGGACTTGGTATAAGGAAAAGCTGAGTAACAAAACAGAACCTTATTGGAATAGAGTAAAACGGGGACTCCATTTGACCAGAAGAGTTTGGGAAAGTTTAAATATGTCTGAAGAGGTAGGTTGGGCCTGATTGTGGAGGATTATCAATGCCAGAATAAAGAGTGGGGAAGAACTTAATTAATTTGTGTATGTCTATATATTTACCTTTACCTGTGAGATTTATACTTTCATGTTGCTGTTTAGCATGTTTTTTTATTTCAATTTGAACAACTCCCTTAAGCATTTCTTGTAAGGTAGGTCTAGTGGTGACAAATTCCCTCAGTTTTTTTTTGTCTGGGAAAGACTTTATCTGTCCTTCATTATAAAGAATAATTTTGCCAGGTATAGTATTCTCAGATGTAAGGTTTTTTTCTTTCAATACTTAGATTACATCATCTCACTCTTTCCTGACCTGCAAGGTTTCTGTTGAGAAAACTGCTTATAGTCTTATGGGGGTTCCCTTACATGTGATGAGCTAATTTTCTCTTGATGCTTTCAGAATTCTCTCTTTGTCCTTGACTTTTGACAATCTGATTATATTGTGTCTCAGTGTAGTCTTCTTTGGGTTGATATTGTTTGGAAAGTTTTGAGCTTCATGAATCTGGATGTCCATTTCCCTCTCAAGATTTGGAAAGTTTTTAACCATTATTTCTTTAAATAGCTTTCTGCCCCTTTCTCTCTCTCTCTTCTCCTTCTGGGTCTCCCATAATGTGTATATAGGTTTGCTTTCTTTCACACTTTTTTCCTTTTTTTAACATCTTTATTGGAGTATAATTGCTTTACAATGGTGTTAGTTTCTGCTTTATAACAAAGTGAATCAATTATACATATACATATGTTCCCATATCTCCTCCCTCTTGCATCTCCCTCCTTCCCACCCTCCCCATCCCAACCATGCAGGTGATCACAAAGCACTGAGCTGATCTCCCTGTGCTATGCGGCTGC
>RJWK010006182.1:15288-53337 GCA_004363435.1 Platanista minor | reverse complement strand
GTATGTGCACTGTGACTCCATTTCAGTATCCAAACGAAGCATCATTCATGTGAATGTAAAAATCCTTCTATCTCCTTGTTAAAAGTTTCCTTGGTCCCACACCAGAGATCCTGATTAAGATGTAGGGTGAGGGTGGAGAATGCATTTCTAGCAAGTTCCCACGTGATACCAATGGTGAAGGTCCAAGGAACACACTCTGAGATGTCACTGGCCTAGACTGTTATTTAGAAATGACAAAAACAATCATGGAGGATATGATGGGAGACAGCTCCTTGAAAAATTTGGACAAAGATGAGAAATCATAGAGCAAGTCCCCTACTAAAGAATTAATGGCAAAAGAGAACAGAAGAGCAAAAATAACCATCATCATTCACCACAATATTTGAGAAGTTCTTTACTGATAACACAAAACCTTATGTGAAAGAAGTAACTGAAGAGGAGAAATATTTTTTGAAATTAAGAAAAAGTGATTGCTAGCAAAAAATGATCAGATTCATTGAGGGGCAGAATGACCACTTTTCTAATTTCAATTTAGTTGAACTGGAAGAGGAATTTGAGGAGTACTCTTAGAAGACAGAATAAAAGAAAATAGAGATATCTTGACAAAAATGACAAACAATAAACTCTGAAGAATTGAGCTAGGCATACCAAAATCTACAAGGTAGTTTTATCCAGGAAGAGAAGGAACAAAGGAAAAACTACAGTTAAAAAAATTGAACGAATTTCCTAAATTGAAGGAAAAAATTGAGTTAGATCTTAAAGATTCTTCTAACCCCAGTTAAAAATAGTAAAGAAAATATTATTATTTCCAGGTGCAATTTCTAAATTCTAAGAATAAAGAAAAAAATTCCAAACACTTTAAAATAAGGAGGGGAAAAAAAAACCCAAAACGACACACCCAAAACAAACAAACAAAAAACAGGCCATCCACATTGGAAAGAGAATCAACCGGGTGTCAGATTTCTCATCCCTAAAACTAAATTCCTGCTGCCAAACTGGTTCCTGCATCCAGAGCACTCTGTTTCCTTTTGCCTTGAGGCTCTTGTCCAGACGGTCAAATGTCTGGGTCTTTCTCTTTATCCAGGTACCAGGTCACATAGCAGCTCCTTGGAGAGAGAAGCTGACCACCGTCTGAAATGGTCCCATCACAGCCTTCTAGGCTCACACCTCATTTCACTCCCTTCACAGTGCACCTTGCTGTCTGAAATGATTATTCTATTGGTTGCTTATGTGCCCATCTTTCTCCAGACAAAGAGAAGATCCTGCAGGGCCTTGTCTGGTTGATTTTATTGTGAGTCCTCAGAGGCTGGATCAGTGTTGGACACCTTGTCCACATTCAGTAAGTATTAGTTGAATTAATCAATTGATGGTCCACTGTATCAGTTAGGCAGAAACAATCACCAGGGTATCTCAGGAGCTTAGTGCAACAGAGCTTATCAGTCATGCGATCTACACATTCATTCCAGGTATGATGAAAGTTCTGTTCCAGGTTCCCTATTGACTATGAAACGCCAAATACACTGACAACCATGGCAGAAAGAAAAAGAATGGCAAACTACATTATGGTTCTCCAAAATTCCACCCCAAAATGACTCTGGTCCTTCCTGGTCATATTTCACTAGCCAGAGCATCACTTGGCCAGATCTGACTTCACAGCGACAGGAAAGGACAGTCCTTCAAGGTGTCAGGGAAAAATACTTGGAAATGTTTGGTAATTAGCAATAATGATCGCTGCATATAAATGAAACCTGTTTCCTCTGCTTTTGACAAAGTGGTTCCCCCTTCCATTTAGATCTCAGCTGGAATGTTCTATCCATAGCAAAACAGGTTTTTTGGGTTTTTTTAAAAAAAATCCCCTAAGCCTGTTGCTTCTGAAATTTAACAGGAATGTGAATCACCTGGGGGGTCTTACTAAAAGGTCGCTCTGGGTGGGGCCTGAGATCCTTCTTTCCTAACTGGTTCCCAGGTGGTGCCAATGCTCCTGGTTTGCAGACCTCACTCTGAGTAGCCAGGTTTCAGGAGACTCTGGATGCCTCTGTTATACTCTCTCAAATAACCAGGCATCCTTCTTCATAGCACTTCTCTTAGTTTGTAATTAGACCTTCATTTGCATGATTATTTGAGCATCTACTTCTCCCCCAGACTCTGAGCTCCATGACATCAGGGACTATCCATCCCCTCCCTGTGATGAAGGTGCTTGATTAATATCAGCTGGACTTAAAAACGGCTGAGTTCCTAGATTTCTAGGGATTGTCCGTATTTCTAGGTAAGTCCCAGAAGCACGGGAACTTTGCTGGAGCAGTCAGTGGCCCTGAAATCAGCATGCAGTCTTTGGAAGGTGCTATGGTCTGAATGTATACATACCCCAAATTCATGTATTGAAACCTAATGCCCTATAACTGATGATGTTGGGAGGTGGGGCTTTGCGGAGGTCATTAGGTCATGAGGGTGGAGCCCTCGTGAGGCATTAGTGCTCTTATAAAAGACGCCTGGGAAAGCGCCTCTGCCTCTTCCACGGTGTGAGGATGAAGTGAGACGTTGGTTGTCTGCAGTCCAGAAGAGGGTCTTCACCGGAACCCGACTACTGTGCTGGCAGGATGACCTTGGACTTCCAGCCTTCAGAACTGTGAGCAATACGTTTCTGTTGTTTATATGCTACCCAGTGGGTGGTATTTGTTATAGTAGGCTGAACGGACTGAGGAGGGACTTTGTGGCGAAGTACTCCTCTGAGCCCTGCCTATATAGTGGATGTATATTAGCATATATTTCTAAGGACTGTTCCTTTTGGTACTTGGACACTAAAATGTCACAGTGTCAGCTAAGATATTTGGTGAAAGCAGCAGTTGGTCTCTGAATGCAGCCGGGTTCTCATCTTTTATATTCCTAAAATTCATCTGGTTATCTCCAGTGTTGTCAATTTACTCACTGTATTAGAGTTCTCCAGAGAAAGGAACCAACAGGATGTGGGTATGTATATACCAGAGAGAGAGAGAGAGAGAGAGCAATTTACTTTAAGGTGTTGGCTTGTGCAGTTGTGGAGGCTTGGTGAGTCCACAGTCTGATGTGGGAGGCAAGCACGCTGGAGACTCGGGAAAGGGTTGCAGCCAGTCTGCTCTGAGGACTCTTTCTCGCTCACGGAAGGTCAGTCTGTTCTAGAACCTCAACTAATTGGATGAGGTCCATTCATGTTACAAGGGCAATCTGCTTTACTCAAAGTCCACGGATTTAAATGTTAACCTCACCCCCAAAACACCTTCACAGACACATCTAGAATAATGTTTTATTAAATATCTGGGCTTCATGGCCTGGACAACTTGATCCATAAAATTAGCCATCGCACTCACCTTTCACCTAGTTAAGAATGAGTCAAATCTCCTAGTGACAATACCTTAATAAACCACTTTTGAAATCTCTAAAGTAGGTCAGTTTCATATTCGTCTGCGATTTGAGTTCATTTAGCACTGTTATTAGGACTTATTTTAAACAGCCAGAGCTGGCTCGGAGGGAAGGGGACAAGCGAATTACCACCTCGTTTGAGGTGATGTTCATGTTTCTTCCTTTCTCTCAAGCTCCTTTTAATTTTCTGCTCTAATTTATAGCATGATAATTAGGAGTTCTGATGATAGACTTGAACACAGTGTGTGCTTATGGGTAAATGGGGCCGTGACCAGACCAGGAACTTTGGGTCTGTCGGTTTCCTTCACGGGACTTCGCCAGGTCCACATGCTCCGCCCTGATAGGTGAGTGATGAGCAGCTGCTTGAACTTCATCGCTGTGAGCCAGACCTGCAAAGGGCAGGCTGCTGAGCAAAGCTTGGGAAAGTAGGGACAAGGGCGGCCCCCACTTCTTCAATGAGAGCCCTTCTCCCTCTGGCTCTGAGTTTCTCTTCCTTGAGGTCTGCGTCTCTGGTGACAGCTGTGAGGAGAGATGCTAATGACCATGGAAGGGGCAGCACACTTGGTGCCTTTGGCTTCTGGAAGGAGATGAAACAGATGCCTGCTTGTCTGATGCCTGCAGTTCTGTGGCCTGACGGAAGCGCTGTCCAGTATCAAATCTGGAGGATGTCCTAGTGGACTCTCCTGTCCCACGACCCCCAGGGCGAGAGGGTGGTGTCCGTGCTGGGGACCAGTGGTTATGAAAGAGGAGAGGAAGGAGTGGTTTTCATAATCCTCAACAGCTACAGCTTTACTTTGGCTCGATGTAAACCAACTTTGTGATCTTGCCTGAGCTGACAAAACAGGCTTTTACGCAAACAATGCGCTTTACAGAGAACAGCAGACTGCGACCCGCTCCTGAATATATTGAAAGGAAGCAAGAAAAGGAAGGGTGAGTTTCAAGGAGCAGAAGACGAACTAGCCCAGCGGGGAAGTTCACGGGCTTGGTGTGAGTATCAGTCAGGAAGCAACCAGAGAAGCAGAGCCAGTTCGAGCAATATTGATATTGACTTAGGTTTAGAAATGTGTGCACGGGATTAGCTTGTGCGTTTGTGGGAGCTGGTGACGCGAGTCCACAATCTGCAGGGCGGCCAACAGGAAGGGCAGGCTAGGACTCCTGGAGATCAGTGGACGCTCTTGTCCACACGTGTAATTTCTTCTCCAGGGAAGCCTCCGCTCTCATAAGCCCTTTCAGCTGATTGACTCAGACCCACCCAGATTATCTGAGACAATCACCTGGACTTAACATCACTCCATTACGGACTGGCATTGCATCTACCCAATACCTTCACAGCAGCAGCAGCAGCAGCATCTTAGATTAGTGCGATTGGGTTAACGGAGGACTGTAGCCCAGCCAAGTCGATGCCTCAAAAATAAGCAGTATTGAGGGACTTCCCTGGTGGTGCAGTGGTTAAGAATCCACCTGCCATTGCAGGTGATACAGGTTAGATCCCTGGTCCGGGAAGATCCCTCAGGCCGCAGAGGAGCTAAGCCCGTGAGCCACAATTACTGAAGCCCGCGCGCCTTGAGCCTGTGCTCTGCAACCAGGAAAGCCACGGCAAGGAGAAGCCTGCGCACCGCAATGAAGAGTAGCCCCCGCTCGCCACAACTAGAGAAAGCCCACACGCAGCAACAAAGACCCAACGCAGCCAAAAATAAATAAACAAAAAATCATTTAAAAAAACTTAATCAGTGTTCAAAAAGCCCGACACTTAAATATGCACGTCTGTTTAAGATTTATGCCTCAGGCTCCTTTCTTTGTGAACTGAGAAGACTATAGTGTCTACGTCATAGGATGTTTGTGTGGATGGGATGGGGTTAAATTACCTAATACATCTATGCAGTTTACAACAGTCTGGCACAAAAGAGCAGTCAGTACATATTTGGCACTGTTATTTGTTAAATGATTTCTACTCTTTCAGTCCTCATCTCAATTACTGAATTTCATGGTCCTATCAACTCTCCTAAGCATGAGATTTTTTTTTCTTATTTATTTATTGATTTTTTTTACACCTTTATTGGAGTATAATTGCTTTACAGTGTTGTGTTAGTTTCTGCTTTATAACAAAGTGAATCAGTTATACATATGTCCCCATATCTCCTCCCTCTTGCGTCTCCCTCCCATCCTCCCTATCCCACCGTTCTAGGTGGTCACAAACCACCGAGCTGATCTCCCTGTGCTATGCGGCTGCTTCCCACTAGCTATCTGTTTTACATTTGGTAGTGTATATATGTCCATGCCACTCTCTCACTTCGTCCCAGCTTCCCCTTCCCTCTCCCCCACCCCAGGTCCTCAAGTCCATTCGATGAAAAACAAGTAGAGAGAATTTAAATGATTTGTCATCAACATATCTGCTGGAGGTCATGCAACCAGGGCTGGAAACCACGTTTGTTCTATTCTGGTGCTTTTTATAGCTGAGATGTCTGTGTCACCATGGGTGTTGCTGCCATTACCAACATGAGGTTTTTCAGAACTTTTAAATCATTTCTACATTAACCACAATAAATCACGGTTAGTTACCTATGTTACAAAACCCAAGCTTTAGCTGGAGTCACCCCATCTTTTTAGATTTCAATGCAATTTGATTCAGACTCCCATCAGTGTATGGTGGATTCTGTTGTCATTGGGGATTCTCGGGAGGCCATTCCTGGCTTTGTCCCTTTTCTTTTTCCGGGTCAGAAATGCAGCCCCCTTTCCCTGCTGCCCACCAAGACATTTCTGAATGCAGTCGACCTTGTGGAATGGTAGCAAAATGGTTTTCTACACAGCCAGACCCGAGTTTCCCTTAACCCGCACGAATCTGTTGCTCTTTCCACAGACTGCCCCGTTACATGTGGCTTTGACCTCCTCTCTCCTCCCCTGCCCAACTCTCTTGCTGCTAATCCACACTCTTATGTTCCAGTTACTATTTCTGTAGCGTTGTGACCATGTCTTGGAGGGAGGTTAGGTGCTAGGAGTGAGTTTGTTACCAACCCAGGTTCTTGGACTCTTTAATCGATAGAAACTGATGAGACCAGATGAGAAATTCAGGCAAGGGGTTACTGGGACTCAGGCTGCAGGGAAAACAAGAAACAGGTACCCTTGTTTACTCCCTGAGGGGGTGGGGAGCTGGTCCCTTAAATGGGGTGAGCTTGGGGGCGGATTGGTGGGTCGGGCTGGGGGAGTGGCTTAGGATGTCTGCCCATCCCCTTGGTGGTGGTGTGTGCAGGGGGCATGCAGCGGTACCCTGCTTTTGCTCTGCTCTTCAGCAGTGGCAGTTGGGTTTTTGGTCTTTTTGTATCTTGTCCATAATTTGCCCCAACTGTACATGCATGGAGCTATTTTTAGTCCCTTTATAGTTTCTTTGTATCTGTTGCTTGGGGAGATGTTTGTACAGGTACAAGCACAGCAGTTCTTCAGACACATAAGCACCTGCAGTTTCTTTAGCATCTCTGAGAGCCATTTGTGAGTTTTTAAAACACAGAAGTAGGACACATCATCAGGGGATAATTAACTAAGCCACTTTTTAATTAAGACGGTTTTCTTTTTAAAATTCATTCTGTAAGTGTTTGTTTCTTCAACCTAATCAGTTAATCTAACGCTTTGAACGCCATCTCTAAAGGTCTCACTTACAATAGCATCCAACTCTCAGAGCTGGGAGGCTGCATACCCAGCCATAATGACTACAGCGCGTGTGAGATTTCTTTACTCCCTCCCTATTGTTTTTTTAAAAACCAACTTCTTTAGGTGACCTCCAAACATCTTAAACTGCCATTTATTGAGGTTTTTACAGGCTAATGTGCTTTCTCTGTTTGCTCAAAATAAACTGAAAGTGTGACTGTAACATAAACATTGCATGGATTTGAATACAAGTTAATGCCTCCTGTTAAGTTTTCTGGGGAAAAAAATTCACCTCATATTAAAGCACAGAGTAAAATTAAACTTAGTTGGTGTGCCTGAAAAATGGGTGTCAAGTTACTTAGAAAATTGTCACTGATTCAATTAGAACTTGGAGCTATAATTTTAATCTTCAGCCAGTCGAGCTAAATGTAGCCATCAAATGTAAACCTGATTTTCCAGAGGTGAGGTGAAGAGTAAAGGCGAGCCCTTAACGACTTCGGTGACTTGGAAAATAATGACCTAATTCAGTTAGTTATTTACCAGAGGACATGCTGAAGTAGGCAAGAGGAAAGGCCAGAATTCAAATATCAGTGAAAGACAGCAGTGCATGTCAGCTGGAGAAGGGCAGGGATTTGTCTGTGCTGTATCCTTAGCCTATAACCACATCTGCCATAATGATGACTCAGCATGTGAGAAAGATATTGTTCACTGAAGGAACAAAGACACTGGACTTGAATAAGTACTGATTCTTTGGGAGTTAAAATGGTTTTGAATCCTAGCTCTAAGATAGTTCTAATGTAATCCTAGTTCTAAAATTGTTTGGAATCCTTGTTTGAATTTTAGTCCTAGTTTTATGAGTCATGTGACTTTGGATGGGCTAAACTTTAGTTTTCCCATGTATAAAATGTAAAATTCTAATGGTTTATATTCTTACAGGATTTTGTGAAAAAAAAAAAAAACATACATAAATGACATAACATTTAGTACTGTAACAGTAAAAGCTTCCTGTGTTCTAGAAAAAGGCTGTCCTTTGGCCATACTAACAAGTAATCCCCAGAACCAGTTTTAAATTTATCCACAATGATAAATGACAACTCACTTTAGCAACTGAATTTCTGAAACTCAGCCAGTCAGTGATAGTCTCACGCTGCTAAACATCAATTAGTGGCAACTCATGACTTAGTAACTCAGCTCCTAAAATTCAGCAGGTCAGCCAGTAGTAACCCAGCTACACAGGTAAATTAGGCTAATCAGTCCCTAGACACGCCCACTTCCAGGAATCCACCAATCCCAGAGCCAGAACCTCCCCACATCAGTAAGATGAGCTCTTTGCTTTGCTCCTAAGACAGTCTCACACAGTCCTCCTTCGCATGACAAGAGGTAAACTCAGCCTTTGTTTCAGATATTGGAACAGTGGGCATTTCCCTGACAAGTGTCTGACATCTAGGATACATTCAGTAAATTATACTGTTGCTGCTTCCATAGCCATTGCTATTAATAATGGCATTAATGTTACTGAGTGCATCAAGATTACTCTTCAGTAATCAGGAAAAAAACACTTATTTGAAAAAAGGATCAGGAAGAAGTGATCTGGGGTTTTTTCGTGAGTCAGTTTGGGAAATCTTTGTTACGTAACCCAGAACCATGGTGGGTGAAGGGGTGCTCAGCTTTATTAGTTCTCAGGAAATGCACCTGAAGTTACACAGCTAGAAGATCTATGAAGCTCTAGCCAACCAGATAGGGGTTCTCAAGAAGTCAGTCTGAAAATCAGGAGGGATGCTTGACTTCTAAAATGTTGGGAGAGGAGCCTCAGCATGGAATGGAAGGCCCACCACTTTTACTCTGCAGTAGAGAAACTCTTATACATGTCGGCTCCTCTCCTGCCCTAACCTCTCCCACCCCCCAGCAATGACCTTAGGTGATAAAATCAGTGAGGACTCGGCATCACTTTGTAATCAGAACTGGGATTTAGCTCTGATCCGTTTCGTTTGTATTACCTTTCAGGGAAAATATTGCCAAGCCAGACAGAATTTCTGATTTTGCTCTACCCTGTGAAGCCTCTCACCAGACCCTATTCTTGTAAAACTTACCTGGCACTTTAGGTCTGGGTGGAAGGAGGTGAAGTTGGGAATAACTGAAAATCACTAACCCTGAAGGCCCAGAGTTTCCCCTGAGAATATCGTGTGTTGTGATGGAACAAGGATTAAGTCCTCCCGACTTGGCCCCGCCTGGGAAACCTCTGCAGGGTGGGTTTAGAGCTCTGACTTCATCCTTACATACAATTGTGCTATTAAGAAATTACTCAGAATTCTGGTTTTCATTGTCATCCTTCCGAAGGGACAAATTCACTTGAATTAATTTGAATACTCATGGAGAATAATTCTTTGTAATTTTCTAATGTCAAGATTTGTATTGACTAGAAAGGTTCTTTCTTGGAAATGTAAAATGGCAATTTGAATTCCTAAATATTAACAGCATGTTGTGAAACAGTGATTGATTGAAGCTATCAACATAGTATTTCATAGCTTTATTTGTTGAAGAGCAATTTTAAGAATTTCTTTTTATTCTAAAACTGTAGTTTAAAAAAATTTTTAACATCTTTATTGAAGTATAATTGCTTTACAGTGGTGTGTTAGTTTCTGCTTTATAACAAAGTGAATCAGCTATACGTACACATATATCCCCATATCCCCTCCCTCTTGCGTCTCCCTCCCACCCTCCCTATCCCACCCCTCTAGGTTGTTCTGATACTTGAAAGTCTGTATAAAGACAATTTGGAAAACAAAATTATTTTATTACAAGTATGTTAGTATATGTATAGTAACATCAACTAAAATAGTAATTAAATATGTATTTTAAAAATTAAGCATAAAGCAGCGTATGGTACTTTATAAAAAAAAGGGCTGGATACAAGGGCAATAAATAAAAATCAATTATATTTCTGTATGGTAGCAGCAAACAGAAAATAAAACAAACACCATTCACAACATTGTTAAAATATAATTAAATACCTAGGAATAAATACAAAAGTTATGACGTCCTATACATTCATAACTATAAGACATTGCTGAGAAAAAGTAAAGATATAAATATGTTCATAGATTGGAGAGGCACACTATGTTCATAGTGAAAAACTCAATATTGTTAAATGCTAGTTGTTCCCAAAGCTATCTATAGATTTAATACAATGCCAAGCAAAAGCCAAGCCTTTTTAAATTTTGTGGAAAATGAAAAGCTGATTCTAAAATTTATGATCATATAAAATACCTAGAATGGCGATGACAATCTTGAAGGATAAGAATAAGTTGGAGTGCTTAAATTACAACATATGAAGAGTTTCTGTAAAGCTATAGATACTATGACAGTGCGGTATTGGAGCAAGGAAAGAGCCTTCTAATGGAATGGTACCCATGTAGCATGTTTGACGTCCCTCCCTCCCTTCCTTCCTTCCTTCCTTCCTTCCTTCCTTCCTTCCAAGTATAGTTGATTTACAATGTTGTGTTAGTTTCAGGTGTACAGCAAAGTGATTCAGATATATCTGTCTCTAGGGATATTTATAATTACATATATTATTCTGTTTCAGATTCTTTTCCTTTACAGGTTATTACAAAATATTGACTGTAGTTCCCTGTGCTATACAGTAGGTCCTTGTTGGTTATCTATTTTATGTTTAGTAGTTTGTATATGTTAATCCCAAACTCTTAATTTATCCATGCCCCCCATTGCCCTTTGGTAATCATAAGTTTGTTTTCTATGCCTGTGGGTCTATTACTGTTTTGTATATAAGTTCATTTGTATCATTATTTTATAGGCCACATAAGTGATATCGTATGGTATTTGTCTTTGTCTGGCTTACTTCACTTCGTATGATGATTTCTGGGTCCATCCATGTTGCTGCAAATGGCATTATTTCATTCTTTTCTATGGCTGAGTAATATTCCATTGTATATATGTACCACCTCTTCTTTATCCATGCGTCTATCGATGGACACTTAGGTGGCTTCCATGTCTTGGCTATCGTAAACAGTGAAGCAATGAACATTGGGGTGCATGTATCTTTTCGAATTATGGTTTTCTCCAGATACATGCCCAGGAGTGGGATTGCTGGATCATATGGTAGCTCTATTTTTAGTTTCTTAAGGAACCTCCATACTGTTCTCCATAGTGGCTGTACCAATTTACGTTCCTACCAACAGTGTAGGAGGGTTCTTTTTTCTCTACGCCCTTTCCAGCATTTATTATTTGCAGACTTTTTGATGACAGCCATTCTGACTGGTGTGAGGTGATACCTCATTGTAGTTTTGATTTGCATTTCTCTAGTAATTAGTGACGTTGAGCATCTTTTCATGTGCCTTTTGGCCATCTGTATGTCTTCTTTGGAGAAATGTCTATTTAGACCTGCCCTTTTTTTTGACTGGGTTGTTTGTTTTTTGACATTGAGCTGTATGAGCTGTTAGTATATTTTGGAAATTAAGCCCTTGTTAGTCACATCATTTGCAAATATTTTCTCCTATTCTGTAGGGTTTTTTGTTGCTGTTGTGCAAAAGCTTTTAAGTTTAATTAGGTCCCATTTGTTTTTTTGTTTTTATTTCCATTACTCTAGGAGATGGATCCAAAAAGATATTACTGAAATTTTTGTGTTTGACTTTTCTTTTTTAATGTTTCATATGAACCCTACAAACTACCTTAATTTACATGCGTTTCCTCATTGTAGGTTGTCTTACTACCGGATTTTTTGTGAGTATATGTGTTGCACCAATTAACTACCACAGGTTTCATCCTGTATTATTTCTTCTACTTTTTTGTGTGTAAAAAGGGGAAAAATAAGCTGGATTCCCTCTAAAAATGGAATAGAACATATGGAACAGATTAGAGTTCAAAAGTATTCCCACAGGTAGAATCACCCAATTTTCAAAAACAGATGGTACTGTAACTTGAGGAAATGATAACCTTCTCAATAAATGACCCTGGATCAACTAGGCATCTTTATAGAAAGAAATAAACCTTGATTTCTACTTCACATAATATGCAAATTATTTACATATCATAGTCCTACCGAAGTTTTAAAGGCAAAACAATAAAGCTTGTATATGAAAACATAAGACAGTATCTTCATGATCTTTGGGTAAATATTTTTTTCTTAAAAAGAGACAGTAAAAAGCATTAACTGTAGTATAAAAGATTAATAAATTGGCCTTTATGAAAATTAATACCCTATATCACAAAACACTATTAAGAGAAAGAAAAGGAATGCCACAGAGTGGAAGAAAACATTTTAATACATACATCCAACAGAAGACTGGACTTGTATCTAGAACTTACACAACACTCCTACAAATTAACAAGAGACAGCTCCCAATAAACCCAATTAAATAATGGTCAAAAGACTTGAACAGACAGATTACAACATGCTATCCAAATACCCAGTAAACATAAAAGTTGTTCAACATGCAGTTAAGAGTGTGATGTTAGCATATATACACCACAATGGCTATTGTGATGCTGGTGAGCTTATGGAGTAACTGGAACTTTCATAGTTGCTGGTGGGAGTATAATTAACAAAGATCTTCTGAATAACTGGCAGTGTACTGTAAAGCTAAACGTATGCCTACCTGTGGCCTAGCAACTCCTAGAAATGATTACAGCAAAAGGCATATACAAGAATGTACACTGAAGTCTTACCTAACTCAAATATCCATCAACAGTAGAGTGAAAAATTAAGTGTGGTATCTTGTAATTTTATGAAGCAGTAAAAAGCACCGTCCACTACTACATGAAATACATGATGACTCGTACAGACACAGAAGACTATGATTCTGTTTATCTGAAGTACAAGAACAAGGAAAACTAATCTACAGTGAGAAAAGTCGTAACCTCTTAGAGGGCGTTACCTGGAGGAGACAGCTTTCTGGGGCGGTGAATATGTTCTATACCTTGACCTGTATGGTGATTACCGTGTGTGTGTGCATGCAAAACTTCCTCACTCAGACGCTTGTGTGCTTTACTGTGTGCATGCTATGACTCAGTTTCAGAACCAGGCAAACATACAGAAATCAAACCAATGTAACACCACCACACATACTCCAGAGTAACTAACATGAAGAAGACCAAAAATGCTCAGTGTTGACAAAGGCGAGGAACAACTGAACTGTCTTATATCGAAGGTATAGGCGTACACATTGGAACAGCCTCTTTTGGAAACCATTTGGTAACATTTACAAAGACTGAACATCAGCATACCTTACGACCAGCAAGACCACTTCCAGATCAATGCTCAAGAGAAATGGTCACCAAATGTCATGTGTAAGAATGTTTACAGCAACACTATCTGTTACAGTTATAAACTAGAAACAACTCAAATTCCATCAACAATATTAAAATAAATGGTGGTATGTCCGTAAAGTGGACTATTACAGATTGAAGAATGAATGGACTCTAATTGTACACACTAATGTGAATAAATATTACAAAGATTGTTAAAGAAAAAGTGCCAGACGCTAAAGAGCACACATAATACGATTACACTTACAAAAAAATACAACCACAGACAAAACTATGAGATCCGAAGTCAGCACAGTGTCTATTGTTGGGGGTGAGGGTGGCAGTGGCTAGACCAGGACTTCAGGGAGACCTCTGGTATGCTGTTCATATTCTGGTTCTTGATCTGAGTGATAGTTACACGAGCATATTCATTTTGTGAAAATTCATCAAGCTGTAAATACGGGCTTTGTGCATGTATCTGCATGTATATATTCTTTAATAAAAAGTTTACCTAAAAAGGGGCAAGGTCTCCTAAGTTACCATATTCTATTTAAATTCTGTTCTGATTTTAACTTGATTGATGTAACAGATGTGCCCCTATAATTAATTAAATCATAGTTGCAGTCAGTCATTTGCTTATTGATTTATGTGATCATTTTCAAGGTGCTTTATCTTCATTTGCCATTGACCTTCAATCGACAGAGATCCCAAACACTTCAGTTTGGATGCCTATTCCGCCCCATTTCTGTATCATGAGACTCCCAGTGAATACCTAGTGCATCAGCAGTGACTTTTCAAAAAGAATCTTAAAAAAAATATTTTAAATCACAAAACTTATCTGCTGAGTAAAGTTGGATTTTTTTTTTCTAAGCAGGATCTATAGAATCATAAAATTTTTACTGGTTGGAGTAGACAACTGAAATTGTATAATTTGCCTTTGTATTAAGAAATGATCTGAGTCTCAAGAAAATAAGTGAAATGCATGAGGCTTGTTGTTCATTCATTATCTCATATTCAAATATTTACTGAGCACCTATATTGTCCCAGACACTGTATTAGGCACTCTGTATATATTTCTGAAGATGAATAAAGATCTCTGCAACATGGAACTTACATTGCAGATTTGGAAGACAAAGAATACATATATATAATTAGTAAGTAAATTATGTGATATGCTAAATGGTAATCAGTGCCATGAACAGTGGAAAAGTCCAGGTTGAAGGTGATAGGGTGGGGTTGGTAGAGCTCAGGAACAGCATTTTTATTTTTTTTTATTTTTAACATCTTTATTGGACTATAATTGCTTTACAATGTTGTGTTAGTTTCTGCTGTATAGCAAGGTGAATCAGCTATACGTATACATAAATCCCCATATCCCCTCCCTCTTGCATCTCCCTCCCACCCTCCTTATCCCACCCCTCTAGATGGACACAAAGCACCTAACTGATCTCCCTGTGCTATGCGGCTGCTTCCCACTAGCTATCTATTTTACGTTTGGTAGTGTATCTATGTCCATGCCACTCTCTCACTTTGTCCCAGCTTACCCTTCCCCCTCCCCATATCCTCAAGTCCATTCTCTAGGCGGTCTGTGTCTCTATTCTCGTCTTGCCCCTAGGTTCCTCGTGACCTTTTTTTATTTAGATTCCATAGGATTGTCAGTGAAGGTCTCACTGAAAAGATTGCAGTGAAGTCTTGAAGAAAGTGAGGGAACTAGCTATGCAGATACCTGAGAAAAGAGCCTTCCAGAGAGAGTAGCCAGCGCAAGGGCACTAAAGCAAGAGTGTGGCTGGATATTTGAGAAATAGTGGGAGGCTAGTTTGGCTGAAGTGTAGTGAGCCCAGTATGAGAATAGAAGTTGTTCAGAGTTACGGGGCGTAGAGTACGGCCTAAACCATGCAGGACCTTGTAGTCCATTATGAGAACTTTTGCTTTTTACTCCAAATGTCCAGCCATTGGAGGGTCTTGAGCAGGGCAGTAACATAGCCCGACTTAGGTCTTAAAAGAATAACTCTGGCTTCTGCAATGAGAACAGACTTATAAGGGGCAAGGGCGGAAAGAGGGCACCTCTTAGGAAGCTACTGTAGGAATCCAGGCAGGAGGTGACTGAAGATTAGTTCACGTTGGCAGTGGTGAAGAGGGTGCTAAATGGTCAGATTTTGAGTATGTTTTGAAGGTAGAATCACATGATTAGGAAATCCGTGGCTTGGCTGTGGACTATTAAAGAGGGGGTCAAGAATGATTCCAAGTTTTTTTTTGTTTTTTGTTTTAAAGCCAGAGCAATGAAAGGGTGGTAAAACGGAGCCAGTGAGACCTGAGATGGAGCAAGTTGTGATGGAGGGAACTGGTTGTGGCGACTGTGGATGGGGCAGCTTTGCAGGACAAACTTCAGGGGTTCAGTGTTGGACATGGTGGTTTTGAGATGCCTGTAAGATACTCAAGTAGAGCTGTCCGGGCTACTGGATCTATGAATCTGGATGTTTGGAGAGAATCCTGGACGAGAGAGAGAAATTTTGGAGTTACCAAATCTTCTGGGCTGAATTGTATCCACTCCGCGCACCGCCCCCCCCCACCCCACCCCCCAATTCACATGTTGAAGCCCTAACTCCTAGTAGCTCAGAATGTGAGTGTATTTAGAGACGGGGCCTAAAAGAGGTGGTTAGGTTAAAATGAGGTTGTTAGGGTGGGGCCCTAATCCATTATCAGTGGTGCCCTTATAAGAAGAGGAAATTGGGACACACACAGGGAGACACCAGGGATGCATATGGACTGAGAGAAGACCATTTGAGGACCCAAAGAGAAGATGGCCACCTGCATGCCAGGGAGAGAGGCCTCAGAAGAAACGAAATGTGCCAACATCTTGACCTTGGACTTTCAGCCTCCAGAACTGTGAGAAGTTTCTGTTGTTGAAGCTGCCCAGCCCAAGGTACTTTGTTACCTCAGCCTCGTAAGACTAATACTATACCATCAGAATGGCATTTAAAGACCTGAATGAATGCGAAATAAGATGATCAAGGGATTGAGTGAAAGCCGGGCACTCCAACATTCAGAGGTTGGAATGAGCAAAGGTGATGGAGGCTGAACCACCAATCAGCTAGGAGTAGAACACAGAGAATGTTCTCTCTGGAGCTAAGTGAACAAACTGTGACACGTAGGGGAGGACGTTCAGCTGTGATAAATGCTAGGCTCGGTCAACTCGGGAGAGTCCAGAGAACTGACTGCATTTCCAGTGCGATGACTTGGAGTCTATTTGAGAGAATACGGAAGGAGAGGAATCAGGCAGTAACTACAGAAAAGATGTTTAAGGAATTTTTTTATAAAGAGGAGAAAAGCAATGGGGTCCTAACAGGGGAAAAAAGTGGGGTCATAGATTATTTTTTAAAGCTAGGAGTAATAGAATTTAAACTGATGGTAATAATCTAATACAGACAAAATTTTGATGATGTAAAAGAGAGAACCTGCTCGAATAACATCCTTGAGGGGGTAAAAGAGGATGAGACCTCAGGCACAATATTGGAGCATAGAAAGTTTTATGGTAACAGTAGGACAGGGAATATGAGTATACATGCTGGTAAGAAGGTGTTATGGTGGGAGCTGGCTGGAGGAATCATTGGATTGTTGCATATTCTTCAATAAAAAGCAAGGTCATCGAGTGAGAGGGGGCATGGGAGAGATTTGGGAGTTAGAGGAGAGAGAAGCAGCCATGAAGTAGTTGTAATAAAGAACTAGAAAGAGTATAATTAACTCACAACATTAAAGAGTGTCGCGGGGTTATAGACATTATTTTGAGAGAGACCAGCCAGCTTTTTAGTGTGCTTTTCTTTAAGCCTTAACCACATGGGCAGGAAGTAGGAGAAGAGCTATGGTCTTGACAAAGTAAAATGAAGCAAGAGAAGCCTAAAGGAGCTGAGAGTACAGACAAGGGAGTACGTATGATCATTGAGCTTTGAATTGAAGCTTGATAAAGACGAAGTGAGGACGTGGAGATGCTGAGTAGAGGGCAACATTGGAAAGGTCAGTGGAATGGAGGTCCCAGTAGAGCCGAAGGGTGTTGGATCACCATTTGGTAAATACCAGAGTAATAACTGTTACTATTATTGTGTCATCAATAAGTGCTAAAACTCATGGATAAAAACTATGATGAGAAACAGCATATTTTATAGTCTCCTCTTCATACAAGATACTTAGTAATTACAGAGGAAAACATTAACCTTACAGTGGAGAAATACGCAGATACCATCTTGACTTCAATGATTAAAGATAACATCAGCAGTAATGGGACAACATCGGCAGTAAATGGGACAAAACAACATCACCTGTCAGCTAATGTGAGGCCGAGGGAAGGGTGCAGCACCACCTCTGTGGTAGGGTTTTGACAACTGCATAAACTGATTTTAGTCATGAGAAATTATCAGAAAAACCCAAATTGAAGGGCATTTGACAAAATATATGGTCAGTGCTTTTCAGAAGTGTTCAGTTCATAAAAGTCAAAAGGATGAGGAATTGTCCCATGTTAGGAGGAGAATGACAATTGAGTGCTTTATGGGATCCTGGATTAAATCCCAGTAAAACGTGTATACATATATATATATATATATGTGTGTGTGTGTGTGTGTATATATATATAATATATTGTATATATATATTAGTAAAACGTTTTGGTGAAATTTGAGTAAGATCTGTAGGTTAGTTAACAGTATTACATGAATTTTAATTTCCTGCTTTTGATAATTATATTTTGGTTGTATGTTAACATTTGAGGAAACTAGGTGAAGAATACATGGGAACTGTTTTTACTATTTTTGCAACTTTTTACGAGTGTGAAATTATTTCAAAATAAAAAGCTAAAAACCAAAAAGGGTCCTTGGTGGAGGTGCCAGAGGGAGTGAGCTGATAGGGGGATGCAGGCAGCGGAGGGTTTCGAGTGCAGCTCATCCAGCTCGAGCTCCAGGGCCCCTCACTTCCAGGAGCCGATCTCCTGGGAGGGGCTCTAGCAGTATGCTCAGAGGGACATAGGCTTTTGCAGTATTTGCAGAGGTACACTGTTTTGGCCACAGTCCCTTAAGACCAATGTCGGCCAATCTAACCACCTGTCTGCCACACTTGCCCTTTGGCTGGATGGCCACAGGCGTTTCTGATGTCTGACCAAGCGAAGCTGAGTTGAGGATTCATTGAGTTTGGGTTTAGTGATCTTGGGTGTGTGTGTTTGATTTTCAATCACTTCTGTGTATAGTATTGGACTGTGGGAGACGAATCAGCCCCTATGGGGAAAACAGGGGAGACATAACCATGTTACGTTAGAGCAAAAGAATGTGCAGGGAACTTTCAGAGGTTAATTTTAGGATGGAAGGGTTTTGCCGATAATGGACTCTAAGGACACAATTAAGGATTTCAGGAGTTGGGGGACTGGTGATAGAAGGGACAAAATAATGTATGCATATGGGTCTATGGAACAGTAGAGTGTAGGCAACTGGGGAATCTGGGGAGTCCTTCTGGTGAATGACTGAGATGATAAGAAATCTAAGTATGTCAGTTCCTGGCACAGGGCTCCTGAAACCCTTGTATATTCCAAAGCGATAAGAACACTAGGAGCATCTTTTGTTCTAGTATTTGGCCTCTGACCCTGTGCCTGACACCGAGCAGGGTCTGTGGCAAGTCCCTTGGAATTTCCTGGGTGATAGCGGTGTCTTTTGTTTGAATGAGGTGACTCTGGGTAGACTCCTGGATGGGGCTAGTTCCCAGAGAGACCAAGGTATGATTAGAAGTTCTGAATTTTCAGCCCCACCCCTTCATTCTCCAGAGAGGGGAGAGGGGCTGCAAATGTAGTTAATAATTGATCATGCCTACATGAGGACGTCCCCATAAAATCCCACTAGTATGGGATTCAGAGAGCTTCCAGGTTGGTGAACGTTTCCAAGTACCAAGAGAGTTTCACACCTCAACTCCATGGGGACGGAAGCCCCCATGTTCAGAACCCTCGCAGACCTTGTCCTGTGTATCTCTTCATCTGTGTCCTCTATCACGTCATTTAATAAACTGGTAAACGTTTAAGTGTTTCCATGAGTTCTGTGAGCTGCTCTCGCAAATAATCAAATCCAAGGGGGAGGAGGTCACAGGAACCTCCGATTTGTAGCCAAGTCAGATGTAAGTGATGCGTATCCTGGGGACCTATGACCTGCCATTGGCATCTGAAGTGGAGGAGAGTCTTGTGGGGCTGAGCCCTTAACCTGTGGGGTCTGGTGCTGTCATCAGATAGACAGCATCAGAATTAAGTTACATTGTAGCACACCCAGCTGGTGTCGCAGAATTTCTTGATGTGGGAAACATCCCCCCACATCTGGTATCTGAAGTGTTGTGAGTGTGGTCATAGTGTGTGTCAAGGAGAAACACAGGAGAAAGACCTGAGGTTTTTCCTGCACATTGACCCAAAGAGGGTTACATGAGGCCACAATTAGATGACTTCTAGTGGACTCAAGGAGTGTGTTTAGTGACAGAGCCAGATATAGAACTTAAGACTTCTGACGACAGAGTAAATCATGTTGCTTCTTGATCTGTCCTTGAGATGAATGCTTAGGCAGTCCATGAGAACGTCCAATGATGTTAAATGACTGTATTGTTTCATCACTTTGTAGAATTGATTTGTTTTTACTTTGACAGGCAGTTTTATTTGGATACTGGAAAAAATGAATACCTATGCTTTCACTGTAATAAACTAGAAATTGCTTAAGGATAAAACATGTGATTAATATTTTTGACTACTGGTACAGATACATTCATGTTAATGACATGTAAACACACCAATTCTGTCTCATTTTATAAACAAATTTCATTTAATCCTAAAACCTTCCAGAAAATGAATGGCTGAAATCTTCAGCTTAATGCTTTTTTCTTCTGCCTAAAGCATTCTATGATCACTTAGAAATGCATTATCTCTGTAGATAATGTCTTAAATTTCTCATAGCATTTTATACTGTTTCCAAACATCTGAACTGTGTGATCCTTATTTGACATTATGCTACGATTCTAAACAAAGCTTTGAATCCTTACCAAAACTTACGAACCCCCAAAATTGTCATTTAAGAAGAATTAATAATATAATATTTATGAACACTTAATAATACTCATGAATGAATTCGCCATTAATTAATGAAGAGAATAAGTCTTTTTAAGAATATGTAAGACTGATCATATATTCATTTTTTTTTGGTGTTAGGAACCAATGACAGTTTGGAAATATATTTTACTAGTTCAAGTACTCTTGACAAATCTGAATCAAATCATACCCATGATACTACTTTGTTACCATATAAAACATAAAAAGTTCACCAGGGTTGGGAAAAGTCAAATATTAGAAAGAAGAAAGAAGTCTTATGTTCTTCAATAGATGTCTTTCAGAGTAAATAAAAGTTGTATTTTATTCCTACCCCAGAAAGTCTACTAGATGAACAGAGGAAGGAACATTTGGCTAAGAAGTATATTACTTTCCTATTGCTGTGGTAACAAATTACCACAAATTTATGGTAAAAGAGCAGTACAAATTTATTTTCTTACAATTCTGGAAGGCAGAAATCCAAAATGGCTTGGCAGGGCCATGCTCCTCCTGGAGGCTGTAGGGTGGAATTCATTCCCTTGCCTTTCCCAGATTCTAGAGGCTGCCTGCATTTCCTGTCTCCTGGCTACACTTGCTCTGACCTCTGCTTCCCTCACCACATTGCCTTCACTGACCCTGCCCTCTTACCTCCCTCTTACAAGGGCTCTTGTGATTACCTTGGGCCTACCTGAGTAATCTAAGATAATCTCATCTTAACACCCTCAACTAAATCGGATTTACAAAGTCCCTCTTGCCATGTAAGGCATTTCACAAATTCCAGGGATTAGGACTTGGGCCTCTTTGGGGAAGGGGGAGTCCATTATTCAGTCTAGTACAAGTTCTAACAAGTTTCTATTTTCAGTTGTTTACTGAATAAGGTGGTGTGCAGTTATCAACAAATTAAAACATTGATATGTCATCATTAAGAGTTCTCATTGATATGCATCGTGATTATTATGTCACTTCCAACAATAGGGCGATTTCTGGAATAGTGAATTGGATGTTGTGTTAACGTAGTGTCATGAAGCTCTACGTTAGAACAAATGATGGGGTGATGAGTTTATGATTCTAGAATGCCTTAGTCCTTAGGGTCTTCATCCCATGAAAAGGGTTGAGTCCTGAGTGAATGTTGTACTGGATGAAGATAGTGCTTGAAAGGTGGGCTGAAAAATTCCTTTCAAGAAATGTGAACTTCATGGTTTTTACACTAATGCTGCTGTTAGAAGTATAGGTTCCTCAGATACACTATATGGTTAGGTAATAATTTTGTATGTCTATAATATCTCATCATTTTGTTCAGTGCTATATTTTACAGGGGATGTTTACAAAGTGGAGGGACATTCAGGGAGGAGCATGGCATAAAAATGAAGTACTCAAGTTGTGAATGATCAAAGGACATTGTCACATACAGAAGAGTATGGATTAAGTGCGTAGATGAGGAAAACATTCCTTTTCAAATATTTGAAATATGAGAAGTTGTAGTTAAAGGGGAAAGACAGATAAATGGGTAAAAATCAAGGTGAGCAGATCTTGCTTTTATTAAGCCCCAAAGACTAAATCTCAGATTTGTCTCTAGATTGATATGAGTCTGATTGTAGTAATAATTCCTAAAGTTACCTTTATGTTCCAGAAATTTAAACTGAGACAGTTCAAAATAATTCTTATTTGGAGTCTATCTTAAGTAAAGAGAGATTGCACTATATTTGAGCGATAATCCAAAACATTGATAGCTACAGCAACTGATTTACATAACATCTATCAGTAGAGCACTTAACCTAAACATCCAAAATATTTCTTTGAGATACACAGGTTAGGAATATTTTTAAAAAGCTTTAATTAGTACATTTTAATGTGTGGTACTGATTTCTTAGTGCTTCATGATAATTGAGGCAGACATTTTACAATTCATGCAAAATTACAATTATGACTTCTAGGAGTTGTCTTCCTACAATAATGACATCGATGTTTATAATACTCTTATAAGAAAACAAATTGATATTGGCCATCAAACCTGTCAGCCATTTATTAATAATGTCTATGGAGAAGTTAGCCCTCTGAATGCAACACATCTAACGGCCAGAGATTTTCTTTTAGTGCCTTTTTGTATACACCTCCCCATTGCATTGTATTAAAATAACTTGTCTAGATTTGTAATATATTCATTGTATTATGAACTCTTCTCTTTATCTTAGTCCCTTGCATAATGCTTGGTACAAGACAGAATTCAAGAGGTATTAAGTTACAGCAATAAAGATAATTCAACACAGACCAACTTGTGGTTGACTTTGTGTAAATTAAATAGTGTTTTTACAGAGGATCTTGACACTTTGACCCCTGAATGGCTGTTTTAATCTTTGCTATTAGAGCTTCCTTCTTAGGTCAGGGAAGGAAAGTTGAAATGTCTGTAGTGACCTGCTCTAACAAAGAGAGAGAAATGAAAACTGGGTTAGACAAAGGAACACATACTCTGCCCCATCCAAAGGCCGTTCACTTGGTTCCACTCAGCATCCCTTAGCTCCAGCCAATTGTTGCTATGAGGGGCAGTGTCACCAGACATTCTGGATTTTCAAGTGAAGACAGAAATCTGTATTTTTATCTAAAAATTGGCCAATATTTAAAAATTGGAAATGTGTGGTCCATTAAAAAAAAAAAAAAATGTCTCTAAGCCATGTTTCACTTGCAGGCAGCCTGTCTACTTTTAGGTCCTGAAGCCTTTCCTACTGGCAGGAGGGAAAATTTCCAGGTGAGAGGCATAAAGTGAATAAAGGCTGTGCAATGATGTCCCAAGTCCAGAGAACAGACACTTTTTTTTTTTTTTGGACTGGAGGGATTCTGTTGGAAAGCACTAGAGGTGAATCTGGGGTGTAGTTGGTAGCTCGATTGGAGAGAGCTACGTTAGACAAGCCATCAGGTTTAGGACTTGTTTGCCTGCAAAGTGAACTGGAATTGAATGATTTAACACACATGGAGGGTGGTGAAGCTGGTTGGCTTGATCAAGAAGAAAATGACCATTGGAAAAGGAAAGAGGAATGCTAGCTGTTTAATGAGAATAAAATAACGGAAAGGAGATGGCTTCGGATAGGCTGGGAGTCAGGAAGGAACAGTCAAGGGTTCAGCTTGTGTCCCAGCTGGCATGTGGGGATGCTGCCATTAGACTCTAGGAAAGGCCTGGGAAGGCAGGCTGTTGACCTGTGATATGTTATAAAACCCATGACAGTCATGGAGGTGAATTCTAGAGCCGTTCTCTGGTCTAGGTCAGTGATATCAGAAAACTGGATTAAATAAAGTAAGCTTTTTTTTTTTTTTTTTTTTAAATGGAAAGATTTTTAAAACCCTTAGAGGAACTGGTGATCCAGGGGCTAAGACTCTGCCTTCCAATGCAGGGGGTGTGGGATTGGGGCCCAAAAATCAAGAACATAAAACAGAAGCAATATTGTAACAAATTCAATAGAGACTTAAAAAAAAAAATGGTGCACATAAAAAAATCTTTAAAAAAATAAAAAATAAAACCCCTGAAATATTTGCTAAAAAGTGGCAAGAATGGTTTACAGTCTGCGCTTAGGACGTTTACTTGGCTATGGAATCTTTGTTTCTTAAAGATTCTAAAGCTTCCAAAAGTCTCGCTTCGGAAGCACTACCTACAACAAAGAATAATGTTAACTGTGAAGCATTGAATACAGGTGTTCACAGAGATGCTGACAACATCCAGGTTCAAGGCTGGCCTGCCAGCAACTGTGGGGACCATCAATTCCCCCACAAAGGAGCACCAGTTTGGTTCAAGAAAGGTTCAGGGCAAGGAGTTAAGCTTTTGTTACACCTTCTGGAACAGAAGAGATGGTTTGCATATACTTAAAACAGAGGAAGCACCCAAGCTCAGTGACTCTCTATTTCCCTGAGGAGGTTAGAGTGTTTGCAAATTTTCATTAAACGGTCAGCTGTCTGAAGACAGTCTGGGTCTTGCTCACCATGTTGTGTTTGCAGTTGTCTAGTTAGTATGCTTTCTGGCTCGTAGCAGGTACCGCATAACCACTTTTGAGTGAATAAATGTACAGTTGAGAGCAACATTAAAATTCATATGGAAAATGAGGGCTTTAGAAACTGCTTACATGTATAACAAGTCAAACATGCAGATGATAATCACCTATATGAAATCCAGATCTTTTGCAATAAATCACAATGTATCTGCACTAGAAAACACAAGCGTACATACACACACTCAGAATTTATCTCCCCCAAATTTGCTTTCATACGTATTTACGTATGAAATGGCGTTAGCAAGGGTGAGCCAATATTAGAAGAATATAAGGGCAACCCTGCCACTCCACTGCTTAAGATACTCCACTGATGGCACCATCTATGAGAGTAAAATCTAGAGTTGCACCCTGGCTCGCAGAAAGAAGCCAGATCCCTGCCTGCTCCTCCAACCTCACCTGTCTGCCTCTGCCACAGTGATGTGGCACTTATGTACGCAAGCTGCCTTCTAACCTGGGGCCTTGGCCTGGCTTTGGTCTGACGCTGTCTTCTGCCTGGAATGCTCTTCCTTCTAATACCACTGTGGTTGGTCCATCCTGGTCCTCAGAGCTGGTTATTCAGAAGCGACCTCCAACCACTCGGTAAAACTTGACCCTGTTCCATTCTCAGTGTAGAACTTATCCCTCTCTGTTTTTGTTGTTTATGTGATTTGTTTGTTGTCACTCTTATTCCCCACTGGGCTCTAAGTTCTGTGTGTCTGCTTTTTCTTTGGCTCTCAAAATGGTGCCGTACACCTATTAGATACTTAAATCGTTTTGAGTAAGTGAAAGAATGAACTAGATAAAAGATTTGTTACAGGCAGAATAAAAATGGAGGAATGTGTCAGCACGTGTTTGATTAGGAAACAACCCTACAATGTATCAGAGTAAAGTAGAATACAGTTAGGAAACTATTTCATGGCGAAAGTAATACTTATGTGAATATTTCTTCTATATTATAAAGCTTTAATTTTCTTTTCCACACAAAGAGTTGAAGAGAAAAATACATACAAAAGATTCCTTGTATGGATTTGATAATCAAATCACAAGAAAGTGGTTAAAGATCATGGTAGTAAAAGGATCAAAAGTATTAAACATTGGGATATCAGTGCATACAAGAATTATTTTAGTTGCCCTTATTATGTAGCAGTATGTGAGTACATTTTCTTTTTTTTTTTTTTTTAACTAACGTGTAAGTATTGACTCTATTTCCCACACTGTACATTCCATACCCGTGACTTGTGCAGGTGGAACTCTGTACCTCTGACTCTCCCTCCCCTACTTCTCTCCTGCTCTTTCCCCCCACCTCCCCGCTTGTTCTCTGTATCTGACTTTGCTTCTATTTTATGTTCGTTTGTTTTTTAGATTCCACATATAAGTGAAGTCGTAAACAGCATTTGTCTTTGTCTGACTTATTTCACTTAGCATATTACCCTCTAGGTCCATCCAGGTTGTCGAAAATGGCAAGATTTTATTCTTTTTATGGTGAAATAATATTCCATTGTGTTTGTCTGTGTGTGTGTGTATACCACATCATCTTTATCCACTCATCTACTGATGGGCACTTAGGTTGCTTCCATATCTTGACTATTGTAAATAATGTTGCAATGAGGATAGGGGTGCATATATCTTTTCTATTGTTTTTATTTTCTCTGGATAAACACCAAGGAATAGAATTGCTGGATCATATGGTAAATCTAATTTCAATATTTTGAAGAATCTCCATACTGTTCTCCATAATGGCTACACCAATTTACATTTCCACTAACAGGGTACCAGGGTTCCCTTTTCTCCACATCCTCGCCAACACTTATTGTTGTCAGCATGGATATTATCCAAAAGACAATTGTGAGGTGGTATCTCCTTATGGTTTTGCTTTGCATTTCCCTGATGATAGTGATGTTGAGCATCTTTTCATGTGCCTTTGGCTATCTGAATGTCTTCTTTGCAGAAACGTCTCTTCAGATCCTCTGCTTATTTTTTAATTGGGTGGTTTGGTTTTTTGACATCTAATTGCATGAGGTTTTTTTTTTTTTTTTGTATATTTTGGATATTAATGCTTTATCAGGTAAATCACTTGCAAATATATTTCCTTTCAGTAAGCAGCCTTTTAATTTTGTTGATAGTTTCCTTCACTGTGCAAAAGCTTTTTGGTTTTGTGTAGTCTCATTTGTTTATTTTTGCTTTTGTTTCTCTTGCCGGAGGATACACATCCAAAAAATTACTAAGACTGATGTCAGAGTACTGCCTATGTTTTCTCCTAGTTTTGTGGTTTCAGATCTTACATTGAAATCATTAATACATTTAAAATTTATTTTTGTATATGATGTGACAAAGTAGTCCAGTCTGATTCTTTTGCATATAGTTGTCCACTTTTCCCAACACCATTTATTGAAGAAGCAATTTTCCCCCATTGCATATTCTTGCCTCTTTTGTGATAGATTAATTGCCCATATAAGTACGGATTTATTTCGGGGCTGTTTGTTCCATTGATCTATGTGTCCGTTTTGGAGCTGGTACCATACTGTTTTGATTACTGTAGCTTTGTAGCATAGCTTGAAATCAGGGAGAGTGATAGCTTTGTTATTTTTTTCTCAAGATTGTTTTGGCTATTTGTGGTCTTTAATTTATTGATATTTTTTTAGCTATGCAGGCATGTAACAAACATTATGAGGTACCTACCAAGGGCCAAGCACCATTCTTGCCACTGGAGATATAAAAGCATAAGGCAGCCTCTGTACCAAGGAAATGCATAATCTAGTGATGGAGACGTAAAGTACATTTTTTATTTCAAAGAGCACTGCACAATAAAAAAATGGTCACACAGAAAACAAGGCGATGTATGCAGAACAAGGATGTCAGTGATGAATTAGAATATATTAAAAATACTATCGATACTATCGTGTGATCTAATTGCATTTATTTGCAGTGTAGTAGCTATGTCCTGGTGTTTGATATAATGCCTTCCCTCCCTGAGAAAGAAATGCCCCTTCATATTCAAGGAATTGACTCTGGAGCTGATGCTTGTACTCGGTTTCAGATCCAGACCTGGTCAGACACTCTTTTAGGACCTGAAATTGGTATTCCCAGAAGTCATCAGCTATTCACAGGTTGCTCAAGAATGGGAGGAAAACATCTTTTGCTGGGTGGATGGAAGAACAGAGAAAGCTGCTCTAACCAGAGGGAACAAAAAAAGCAGTTACACGCTGGGAGACAGAAATGAGAAATTAGGAGATTCTAGAGAAAAAAGAAGGTGACTTTCCTTACAGCATCTGTATAAAGCTTCTCTATATTTGATTGTGCATCTCACTTTTCTCATCCAAGAAAAAATTCTGAGTATCTATCATCTATCTATGCCTAAGCTAAAAGACTTTATGTTCTTATAAGCAAAGGGGTGCTGGTTAATCCAATGATATATGCAAATTCTTAAAATGGGAATCATTTCTGGTTATATTGGCTAATACCCATTGTTATACAGTATAGGCTCCCCTGCAGCACTAACTTGGACGTTTTGGAAACATTATCCTAAATTTATAGAGTCTGTGATTAATTATAAATAGGTATAATTTTGCTATAGACAGATGGAAGAAAATACATACAAAAATATAACTGACAATAAGATATCTCATGAATATGATTTAATAAGTAACAGTAAAGTAGGATTATCTGGAGGATTGACAAAATTTAAAGACTGGCTTAAACTGGACCTAGGCCCAATCTGAAATGATGGGAAAATAAAAGCTTTCCAGGCTCGCATCCGGTTCACACAGAATGCTATAATAATAACAAGACTTTATCTGAATGGACAGCCCTGGAAGACACACTGTCTTCCATTCTGGCAGTGGGGAATGCCAGCCAAGAGTTAGATTTATTGCAACAGTTGTAAAATTAGTTGGGTTTTCCTATAGAAAAAGAGGTGAAGAGCCGAAAATCATACTAAATGGACAGGTTACAAAGTATGACCTTAAATTTGTTCTTTTTAGTTATGACATTGTTATTCTGCATTTTGTTGGATATCCTGAACATTAAAATTCAAATCATTTGATAAAAACATCACCATCCTGGCCTCCAGATGGTTTCCATTTCCTTTTATCTCTTTATCCTTTTCCTCCTTCCCTTCTTCCCACCGTCCTCCCTTTCTTCCTTCTTTCCATCAATCTTTTAAGTGTTTATTTTTATTAAAATCATATATACATGCAGTTATACTATATAGACATGTAGTTTAAAGACCAAATAGTTAGCGGGTAAAAAAACCCCATTTTGTTAAAACCATCAATTTTGAGCCTCTCCATTCCCCTTCCCCCGAAGCAATCCTTTTCAACTCTTCTGGTTGATTCTTTGTGTATTTTATCTCCATAGCTCAATATAACCTGCTTGACTGTTACTTCTTGATTTTTGAATTCTGTGTGTGGGTTTCTGACTATGAAAAATAACAACTGAGCTTTCATCCTTCTTGTCCCCTCCCCACTCCACACATTTCTCATTCCATCAACTTTTTTCATTAAGTTGGAGCAAAATTTTAGTTACAGCCCTTAGTGTTTACATCATCATTATGTTGTAAACAAAGTCTTGGAGTAAAGTAGAATTACTTTCCTCTGTTCTAAAACTTTTTAAAAAATAATTTTTGTTCACATAAGTACACTTTATTGTTCATCCTAAAAAGTCTTTGTCAGTTGTCTACTTCTCCCTATCAAATTGATCTTGAAGAAACCTCTTGCAGAGTCTGCAGACCTGCACCGTGTGCGCTGGTTTCTTTGGTATACCCTGTCCTCTGGGCATCTCTCTTTGCTCTCACGCTGGGGATTTCTTTTGACTGTTTCCTCAGCGGGCTCTCCTCTTCAGAGATCTCATGCATTCCTTTTTTCTTATTTTTCTTCCTAGTTTCAGAGGAGCACATTATCCAGTAGCTTTCTGGAAACTGTTTGTGAAAAGTAAAATAGTTGAGAGTCTGTGGGTCTGAAAATGTCTTTATCTCACCCTTAGAGCTGACAGGTAATTGGCATCGAATTCTAAGTGGGAGATAATTCTTCTTTAGAATGATCTTGTAGTTTCCAGTGTTGTTCTTGAGAAACTGAATCTCTCCTAGTCCTTTGTATGTGATCCATTTATTTTCTTCAACGAAAGCTTATATAATTTTCTTTTTGTCTCGTCTTCTGAAATGTTAAGATGATGTGCCTTGGGGTGGGTCTATGTTCATCCATTGTCTCAGGCATTTGATGGGCTCTTTTATTTAGAAATTTTAGCTAAATTTATAATTTAGAAATTATATTATACATAATTGTTTTCACCATTTTCTCTTTCTTGAGTCCCTGTTATTGGAATGCTTGGAAAACTGGACTATTCTCATGATTATCTTCCGTCCCCTTTTCTTATTTTCTTTTTTAAATTCTTGCTCTAATTTTATGGGATATTTTATCATTTCTTCCCCAAAACTTCCATTGAGTTTCCCATTTTAGATACGATTTTATTTTTTCAATTTCTAGGATATCCTTTTTATTCTCTGGACATCTCTTTTTATGGCATCCTATTTTTTTTTTTTTTTTTTTCTTTTTTTTTTTTTTTTTTTTTTTTTTTTTTTTTTTTTTTTTTTTTCTTTTTTTTTTTTTTTTTTTTTTTTACTTTATTTATTATTATTATTTTTTCGGTATGCGGGCCTCTCACTGTTGTGGCGTCTCCCGTTGCGGAGCACAGGCTCCGGACGCGCAGGCTCAGCGGCCATGGCTCACGGGCCCAGCCGCTCCGCGGCACGTGGGATCTTCCCGGACCGGGTCACGAACCCGCGTCCCCTGCATGGGCAGGCGGACTCTCAACCTCTGCGCCACCAGGGAAGTCCCTATGGCATCCTATTTTTATTTCATTTATGCAGTATCTTTTCCTTGAAGATATTAGAGATTGTTTTTAATTTTATTTTTTGAAGTTTTCTCCTGATTAGTCCTTCAATTAAAAAAAATATATATCATTTTACTTTTTGCTTTGATCTCTACCTTTCACGTTGTAAAAATTCACAGACTGTCTCTACTTCTTACCTGTCTGTTAATGTTTAAAGAAGGATGAATGGAAGCTCTGAGCAAGTGGATGGAGCTTTTCAACTGTAAGCTTCACTGTAAGGGATCTGTCTGGCTTGTTGATGGGGTGGGATACCTGACATGAATGTTTTTAAGTCCCTTGCTGGATGTGTTAGGTGTTCCAGAGATGACTCATCCTTCTTTTGTCTGGAGGACAATGTCCTGACTGCCAGCGTTCTGGGAGCCTAATGGACAAGACAGCTGAGGTTCTCAGCCGCCAGTAGGTGTACCTTTATCTTATGTTTCTGTCTTCAGTAATTTCCCTACCTTGAACTCTGCCTGATGCCCATCAATCCAGAGACCTTCTGCTGTGCTGTCTTCAGAGAAGAGGCATTTAGCCTACAGTCAGAGGTGAGAGCAGTAGCACGGAATACGGGGGGAGCTCTGGGGGCCTCACTTGAAACCCTGCCTTATTTCCGTCTCCACCTCCTTCACCATCATCTCCCGAGATAACTCCAAGTCCCTACTTTCTGCGATGTTTAAGGATTCTGTAGTACATACCGGACAGCTTCTTGGCTTTTCCAATGGCTAGCTTAGGATTTACTTTCCAGGGCCCACTAATTCTGTAACCACTAATTTATCTGCTTCCAGATTCCAAACTTTTGCTGCTGCTGTTGTTGTTTCATATGACCTTGTCAGCTTATGGCTAAAACATTTTCTTTGTAGAGTTTTTGTGAGGTTTTTGGGCAACCAAGCAAAAGTCACGACCTGTATTCAATTTGCCATATTCTTATGTTCTTCTCACTTTTCATAGGTAACTTTTTAAAAATCTTAAAAACATTTTTTTACAAACAGAACATATCTGGGTTTTGTGTTTTAACCCAATCTGATGGTATCTCTTCCTTGATGGGAGTATTCAACCATTTACATTTAGTGAAATGACTGAACTTGATTATACTTTATGTTCAGTACTTTGCAAAGTTTTTTTTGCTGGTTTGAATACTGTTTATCCCACTTTCCTTTCTGTTACTCTTCGGGTTCTACCATACTTTCTGATTCCACTGTCCTCTGATTATCTCTCCTTTTCCTGCTCTGTTAAGCACAGTAATCCACTGTTTGTGAAGGAGTTACTGCTATTTGTCCCTCAAAGCAGCACTGCTTATTCAGCAATGGGACTCTGATTAATCAGACTTCATAAACCCCTAATGAGACAGCCTTTAGGGTATTTTCACTACTCTCCAATTACCCTCCCCTTCCAAAATCCTCGGCATGCTGAAACAGTGTAGTACTTTCAGAATTTTCTTCACATTTCATTCCACGGCAGTATACCTTAGTTATTAAGATTTTGTATACAAATATACATACATATATATAATTTTTGCAGGGTTCACTGCTCTGTACTATTTCATCCTCTTAGATTTTGAGGTCCCCATTCTGGTCATTTGCTTCTTGTTTGTAATATTTTTCAAGTATTTTTCTAAGATAAAGTATGTGAATGATAAACTTTCCGATGTACCTTGACTATTTTAACTTTCATTTGCTTTGACAGGTGACGTTTATCTTGGATTTATATAGGAATGCTTGGTTTTAGGTTTTTTCCTCACAATAGCCTTGATTCTGCAACTCTACTGTTTAGCCTTCAGTTGTATAAATGAGAAGACCAATGCTACTCTGATCTTATTTTTGCCTTGTACCTAATTTTTCTTTTTTTTTTTAGAAGCTTAAAAGCTTTGTGCTTAAGAGTTCAAGAGTATTACTAAGATTTGCTTGGATGGGTATATTTTCTTACCAATCCTATTGGAAAGTCAAAAAATGAGAGTTTCCAATCCTGTCTGATGTCAAACTCCTCCACATACTGCCAACGCCAAGCTCTTCCTTTATTTCCCACGCCCTGGTCCTCATACTTGGGTCGTGTGGTTCCTTAACCATCAGAGCACGTGCAGCTGCTCCTTGTCTCCTGCAGATCCAGACCCAGCAACGTTTGACTTGGGATTGAGAGTGGAAGCGTGGCTGTGATCAGGTTATCAGTTCCCAGGATCCTTGCAATGCTTGTAATACCTACCTTCATTCATCTCTTATTAACTATCAGTTGCCTTTCCTCTGCTTTCTAGAGATGGACACCCAGTACGATTTACCTTGATTTATTGTCCCTCCAGTTTAAAACAGCTGGGTTACTATGTTCTTTCAGGCTGCATGCCAATATATCAGTAAGTATTTATCCTTCTAATAAAGGTAGCTCCCTCTGAAACACCTCCACTGAATATACAGCTGGCACGTCAAACTCAAAATTTCTAAGAACTTCTAGGTTGATTTACTCTCTAAAAAAAAGTACTTATTTCAATTATGAAACCAGTATTCACACTTTGGCTTTGCCCGATTTTCTCCTCCTCACATCTAATCAGATACTTAGGGCCATTTTGATTTTCCCCTGCTCCTCCCTTATTTCCTCCCCTCCTTCCTCCCTCCCTCGCCCCTTCCCTCTTTCTTCCATTTGACTGTTGTCACACTAGCTATGACCTTCACTATTTCTTGCCTGAAATACAGTTTTCATACTGATGTGCTTGTTTTCATTTTTCCTTCTTCTAATCTTCCCTCCTATATGCATGGTAGGAAGTCGAATCGTCATATTCACTATCCACCTCAACACTTGGAATTAACTCCTTATTGTCTACTGAGTTACGCAAAATGTCTTTGGTCTAACAGTGTCTCGTGAGCCACAGTTATCCAACCATACCTTCCTGAGTCTTGTCTTTCATCTCTCCATTCCTCACGCTCTATTCTCCAGCCAGGTGAGACCACTCATTTTACCCCACACACGCTAAGAGCTCCCCCACCTTTAGCTCTTCATCTCTGTACACAAACCTTGACTTGTAAAGGCCAGTGTCTTCTCTGTTCTGCCAAGTTTGCCACATAACTTGGATTTTTAAGACAATTTTTAAAAGGAGTTTTTGCCTTAGAGAAATACATGTATCTATTTCTATGTATCATTGCATCTGATATGCTGTGTGTTTGTTCAGTGTATCAGTTATTTTTTACCTCTGCTTAGTGAAGCATATCAGAGATCTGTACACGGTAGGTAATCGATGAACATTTCTGGAAATGGGAAAGGTGCTCAGCATCAAGGGGGAGAGAGGATTTCAAGTTAAATAAAGTTGGGACACTCATTTCTCAGCTCCCCAGAGCGGTAAAGATCAGGTGGCCTGAGGTTTTCATCTTTTCTTCTTCTTCTCCCCTCTAAAGAGGTAGAAGCGATTTCTTCTCTCAGAAACTGTAATAAATGCAGTCCAAAAGTTTAGGGAACTTTGCTGTATAAGCAGTTACCTTCATGGGTTTTCAGCCATTTCTTATTAAGTTTCATTAAGACTGGAATCTGTGACGTGTTGGGTGGGGACTGGAAGAAGTTTACCAAATTAACCGTGTGTGTGAGATGCCACTGTGAAGCTTGTTCCCACTTTTAAAGCAGGTTTCAAGTAATTCAGAAGCATTCATGATTAGATAAACTAGTGGATGCTAGATAGACAGTAGGTTATGAGTGGAAACCAGAGGTCCCAGGGGACATCCTTCTAAACTAGAGCACGTTATTGTACACATCCGGGCTTCAGTTTCCTTGCCTCTGAAACAGGAACAAGGAGACATAACTCCCAGCATTCCTATTGCAATTAAGTCAAAATATACACAAAAAGAGGATGGGTAGCTTGATGGTCAAGACCACTGATCTGGCAATCGGAATTAGGTTAGAATCTTTGATTTGTCAATAACAGTGTAATTAGGAATAAAACTACAGCAACTTTCTGACCACCATCTGTCACCCTGAACACTCAGGACATTTTGCACCTTATTCATAACATCGATCAAATTCTAATTTCTTTTATATTTATTTGCATATTTATGTCCCCAATCAATTGTAATCTTTCCCTCCTTGAGACTTCTCAGCACTCGGAGTGTTATCTGTGACATTTATTACATTCTAATGTCTTTTTTAGTTTTTACTGCATACTTATGAATCTGCCTGGGTGGTTGGAATTTTGAAAGCAGGCTTTAAAAAACTTCATCTTTTATTCAGTACCTAATACAGTGTCTTGCAAATAGTTGCTGCTCAGTGAAGAATGGATACATCAGGACAAATCCTAACGAAGTGAACTTAGCAAAGTTAAGTCCAGGTGGGTGCGTACTCTGGATGTGGCTTTGGAAGACCCAGGGGTCATTCTCCTTTTGTGTGTTACTGGGAGACCAAGCTGTCTTGGTGACAGTCTTCTCCTCGTCCCTTGTTTAGATCTGGGGGAGATGACTGAAAGGGTAGAAGGGGGAAGGACTTGAGGGAAATGAAAAATAACAAAAACTCAAAAGTGAAACTGGATCCAGCCTGGATGAATGAGCCTGTATATTTATTTTCTGCCTATTCCATGTTAAGGGTAGAGAAATCAAACAAGTTTTTTTTTTTATTAAAAAAATTTTATTTTATATTGGGGCATAGCTGATTAACAGTGTTGTTAGTTTTGGGTGTACAGCAAAGTGAATCAGTTATAGATATACATGTATCTATTCTTTTTCAAATTCTTTTCCCATTTAGGTTATTACAGAACATTGAGCAGAGTTCCCTGTGCTACACAGTAGGTCCTTGTTGGTTATTTTATATATAGCAGTGTGTGCATGTCCACCCTGAACTCCTAATCTATCCCTTCCCCCTACTCTTCCCTCTGGTAGCCGTAAATTCATTCTCTAATCTGTGAGTCTGTTTCTGTTTTGTAAAGAGGTTCATTTGTACCTTTTTTTTTTTTAGATTTTGCATGTAAACAATATCATATGGTATTTGTCTTTCTCTGTCTGACTGACTTCACTTAGTATGATCATCTCCAGGTCCATCCATGCTGCTGCACATGGCATTCATTCATTTTTTGTGGCTGAGTAATATTCCATTGTATAAATAGTCACTATACCACATGTTCTTCACCCATTCATCTGTCAGCGGACATTTAGATTGTTGCCATGTCTTGGCTATTAGCAACACTAATAAATAGTGCTGCTATGAACACTGGGGTGCATGGGTCCTTTTGGATTATGTTTTTCTCCAGATATATGCCCGGGAGTAGGACTGCTGGATCATACGGCAGCTCTATTTTTACTTTAAGGAACCTCCATACTGTTCAAACAGAGGTACTTTTGGTTTTGGGAGGTCTGTGCTCTTACCTACATTGATAAAGTTCTTAAAAACAAAAAACCAGATAAAGAAAACTGCTGGGTCACTTGTTTGAGGTTGCATTTTCTCAGAATGCTCCCCAAATCACAAAACCTTTTAAATAATTTAAAGAATGTATTTATTACTCGGAAGCCAACCAAAATGAGATCCTGCGTTTTTTCCTTGTCCTAAGTCTTCTCTGTCTCTGCCTTCCTGACCATGTTTTCCCTTCAAGAGCTTGTTCAACAAAAGGAAAGCCAGACCTCTTAGTGCATGAGTCGCCCTCTCGTGACAAGGGCTGTCCTAACAAGTGAGGTCAGTAGAGGGTTTTCCAGTTCAAGCTCTGTCTCCACGGCTAACAGACATGGAGCTGGATGGAGAGAAAATCTTACAAAAAGCCCGGAAGGGGCCAGGGTTTGATTCAGGAACCTGAAGTAGAAGACTGAGCTTGCAGATCAAGGGAATAGGGCCTGTGGACAGTGTCCTGCAACAGGCACTGACACCTGCAGAGACTTGAGTGTGCTCGTGCTCAGGAACTGTGTGGAATTCTCATTTAAAGGGCCAAGAGTGGAGAAACCCTAATTCAGCAAAGTCTTCAATTTGGTCCCATTAAGTAATCACTGAAGAGAAGCTAGGTGGAGAGGAAATGTTTTAGCTTCTGCAACAATCTTTAAAGTAATATTAAAGTTTGTTTGAAGAGTCACCAATATACTTCTGTCTTCCTGTGCTCACACGATGTGTCTTTGTGCCTTGTGTTAGCGTAAATGGTATTTCCAGATGTGTTCCCTACTAAATATGGCAGTATAACCATAACAGTTATAATCTGAGCTATCAGAAGCTAAACAAAAACAGTAACAAACATTAAAAATGTTTTCTTAGAGTGCTGGACAGGGTGATATATTTTATTATTTTTTATTTTTTTTTGCCATACACGGGCCTCTCACTGCTGTGGCCTCTCCCATGGCGGAGCACAGGCTCAGCGGCCATGGCTCACGGGCCCAGCCGCTCCGCGGCATGTGGGATCCTCCCGGACCGGGGCACGAACCCGCGTCCCCTGCATCGGCAGGCGGACTCTCAACCACTGCGCCACCAGGGAAGCCCAGGGTGATATATTTTTAAAAATCACCATTTAAAAATATACTCTGGGTATCTCCAAGTGTTTAAACACTTTTCTTTTAAACATCCTGAACAGAAGCAAACATACTGACTCACTCCCCATGGTTAAAAACAATGACACAAAACAAAGCCTTTTTGTACTGGAGTTTTTCGCCCTTCCCTCCTTTTCTTTAATTCTCTGTGTGTTGTACATAAATTATTATATAGTGTTAAGTTTCCATGAATCATGAACAGGCCTAGTAATATTTCTCAGTAAATGTGGACTAAAACCGGAAGGATATCATGGTGCCTTTGGAAAAAAAACTCCGGGTACTGGCAGGGTCCTTGTGAAAGGAAAAGGTGACTTTGAAGAGGCATGTGACATGTTTACAGCTACAGCCCAGATGTGTCTCCTGTAAAGTAGGAATACTTGCCTATACACAGGAGAGAAGTTTCTTTGCTTTTTCAATGGCATTGTCACTTGAAGAAAAGATTTCCTTTGACATATGCACCTCATATTTCGGATGAATAAGAAAAAGATGAAGCTCACACAGGAGTCTGTATCCACAGTATGTGTGTGTGTGTCTACACACTGCAGGATACGGTTATTATTATCTGACAGTCTTTAAACCTCATAACTTCACTTCAGGGGTCAAACAACCAGACACTTAAAAAACAAAGCTGATGAAAAATACCCAGAGCAGCCTCAAGAAGGTCAGGCCTCAACAGCTACAAAAACAAGTCTAGGTTTTTTGAGCTAGGATACCGTTCAGTTAGCCTTAGACCTGAAAGTTCCACATTTGAAACCACACGACAAAGTTCCAAATCGGTGGTTCTTGCGGGAGATGTGAAGGTGTGTTACATTGTTGGGGAAAAAGCCCTCACTTTTGCTATTTTAGAGAGAATGATGGGGTTGACAGAAATGAAAAGACATTTATTTGTGCAAATAAATGCCCAGGATGAATAGCAAAGGCCTTCTAGGACAGTACTGGCAGTGAACACGTGCAAGTTTCTGCCCACAGTTCACAGTGGACAGATGTGCTGCGCATCAACCTGGCACCAAGGTGGGAATCTCTTTCTACTGACTGGACCACTGAAGGGAAAAACTGCTCTTAGGATTTAGCCCCAATTCGTGTCACCCTTGCTTTAAACTCACTCTGTAGTAGCTTCACTAGCTGGGATTTAGATCCCTTTGTAATGTCTAATATCTTTAAAAACATGACATTTCTCTGTCTTGCTTTTCCTGGCTTCTTATTTACAGCCTGGAGGGACAGGAAGACTCGCTGAGTCATTCAGAAATGAATCCGTTGGTAATTTTGATGTTATTAAATAACAGATCGAAATGGAACTTTTCTTAGATGTAGAACATGGGCGGGGGGG
>RJWK010006182.1:0-15188 GCA_004363435.1 Platanista minor | reverse complement strand
CTGGCACCACGTCACCAGGCAGTGGAACGTTACTGAAAAGAGGATAGATAGTTGTCGTGGAGGCGAACTGTGCCTGGATGCCTTGCATGTTTTCTTCAGAATCTCCTTTCATCATCATCAAACATATGGCATCCCCAAGCCTTTCCCTGTCCTCTCACACAGCAGAAAATGATAAAATGTCCCAGGCACTCAGCATTCCTGAAGAAGTCTGTCGGCTCCACATGACCGGCACCAGGGATACTGTTCCAAGCCCAACTCTTGGGCTCCCAGGGCTGACGGGATACATATTTCCGTATATTAGCAAGCCTTCTAACCCCACCAGTGTGCTAGCAGGGTGCAGAAAGACCACCGATTGAATTCACTGAGAGAAAACGTTAAGATTGGGTGCAAAAGCCTTATAACAATAAAGGGTTTTTGTTTATCCATTTATTACTCTGTCCATTTGCCTGGCTCATGCTCTGTGCATATGCCTGATTTGGGGATCTTTGGAGAAAGAGGGGCAGATGCAAGACATGGTTCCAGGTGGAAGAATGAATAATTGATTTGAGAGGTGCACTGATGCAGGCGATGCACATTCCCAACGTTACAGCAGCAGTAAAAGGGCAGTTAGGTAAAGATGGAATTCCTGACGTCTTCTGGTACTTTGGATTTGCTTGACTGTTTGTTTGCTATTAAAAAATGTCTTAGTATTCATTTGATTGCCTGAAGGTTACACCCACTTTGGGGGTTGTATTTCAGTTCAAGTTAAAACACATTTTTTTCTTTTGCATATCTATTATGTCTGTGTCCCAAGGTAGGATCGGGGAGGGAGGGGGAAACCAAGGATGAATAAAACAGTCACCCTTGCTTTAAACTCACTCTGTAGCAGCTTCACTAGCTGGTGTCTTTCATTCTTGAGATGCTGCTATTACAAAAGACCTTATTTTTTTTTTTTAATTTAATTTTATTTTTTGGCTGCGTTGGGTCTTCATTGCTGTGCGCAGGCTTTCTCTGGTTGCGCTGAGCAGGGGCTACTCTTTGTTGCGGTGCACGGGCTTCTCATTGCGGTGGCTTCTCTTGTTGTGGAGCAGAGGCTTAGTAGTTGTGGCACGCAGGCTCAGTAGTTGTGGTGCACACGCTCCGCTGCTCCGTGGCATGTGGGATCTTCCCGGACCAGGGCTCGAACCTGTGTCCCCTGCATTGGCAGGTGGGTTCTTTACCACTGTGCCACCAGGGAACCCCCCAAAAGACCTTAGTTTTAAAGATATACACCATTTCCCCCCCATCTCTTCATCAAGTACCGAATTCATACACACACAATCTACACCAAACCGTGTGATCACACACACACATATCTATTAGTCAATTGTTTATCTATGTCTATCATCCATGTAACTCTATATAACTAACTACCTATGTAACTCTGTATCTATCTGTCTATCACCTACCTCCCTACTGATTCAGGAGAACCCAGTCCAGTAGCTGTGTGTCAGTCTCACCACAAGGAAGATATATTTTACCTTCCCCTTACACTAAAGGGCTCAGAACTTTGAGACTTGGAGGTCTGGGTTACTCTTTCCTGGAAATAAATATTAAGAAGTCTTTTGACTGAAATACTAGACTGTGGGAGAAGAGCTTTTCTCCCTGAAGGAAAAACAAATTGGATTTTATGGCAGGGTGGTGGGTTCCCTGAAAAGCTGGGTTCTGTTCATGAAACTTGCGAGGATCCAGGCCATTGAGGGATGTGGTGGCTGAGACCCTCGGTCTGGGTGCTTCCTCGGTGACCACGACTGGGTCAGAGGACACGGATGTCATGATTTGGGGCTGCCCACCTTCAGATGAAACTCGAGTTTGACAAGGACAGATAAGAATGAGAAACACGTTGTACTGAAGACCAGATATTGCCTGATCTTTCTAGTCTTTGTGGTTCTCTAGATCTTCTAATATGATTGCAGAAGTGGTAGAAAAAGGGAGCTTTGCAAAAAAAGACCAGATTTCCTGCCAGTTTTGCTGCTTGGGAATGGAGCCAAATGTAACTTGATTTGGGAAAATCAGTGTGATTTTTCTCAGACCAAAGTCTCATGCAACAAATGTGTACCAGTTAGGCAAACATATATTCATATGTGATAGAAATGCTTGGCATAGAATGTCAGTGACATTGAGGAACAGGCAGGAGCAAGTAAAAAGAAGAACAAATAGGTGTTATTAAAAAAAAAATCTTGGCTACAACAAAAAGGAGGATTGAGAGGCAGGTTGAATAAGGAACATTTTCTCAACTGCCTGTAATTAAATGAGATTTCTTGTGCGCTGACATAGGAGGGTCATGTCCGAATTTCCAAATCTTTATAAAAGACCACAAGTCAATGTTACTAGTTTTGGGCAGAGGATGGTAGCAGAGAGCTCTTCTTAAAGTTTGACCCGTATTCAGCCAAAAATTCAGGCACTTCATATTTTTAAGCTGTTTCTGATGTATAAACTCATTTTTCATAATGACATGTCTGAAGTCTTTATTTAAAGACATGAAGGCAAGAGTCCCCAGGGTCAGCCAGTGGTATTTGTTGGGTTTTTTGCTTGTTTTGTTTTGTTTTCATTTATTTCATTGAAGTATAGTTGACTTACAAGGTTGTGTTCATTTCTGTTGTACAGCAAAGTGATTCAGTTATACATATAGATACATTCTTTTTATATATTCTTTTCCATTACGGTATATTACAGGATTCTGAGTATAGTTCCCTGTGCTATACTGGAGGACCTTGTTGTTTATCCATTTTATGTATAATAGCCAGTGGTATTTGTGTGGCTGTATTAAAGTATCAGAAATTGTCTGATTTTACTAAACCCTAACGTGTTGCCTTACTTTTTGGGAAACTGATTATTTTAGGTCCTTGGATCTAGTTAAAAAGCCTGTAGAATGAATTTGAATGTAAGAGGTTAATAAGTTTTGCAATGGAGATTACAAACCAGACTGAGTCATTATATATCGTATTTTCGGTCCTACTCAAGGGATTCATAACCATCTAGACATGGGGGAGTTATAGACTGGATTTATGGCATAAGCATTCTTGCCATTCATCATGAAACTAATTGTAAAGAGCAGGGTAACAAACAGAATGAAGCTCATTGCTTTTATTTGGAGGAGAACGTAATAGAAAGAGCATCTTCAGTTTGTAAAATTAGCTTCATTTGTGTGGGTGATAAACTTAGGGGAGTAAGCAGGCCATGGTTAAAAAGTACCACGTTCTCACGTTGGCAGGTAAAGCAAATCTTTCTCTCAGTGTGTTGCCGCAGCATTGTCTTGGTGAAAACATGGGGAGCGGGGCTATTACAGAATAGAGTGGAAGATGTGATACAGAAAAGAGCCAAAGAGGTTAGTCTTTAATGAAAGAGCAAAACACTGAAAAGTATATGATGTAAAAAGAACAGAAGTGTGTTTCACCTTCTCTCGTGATAGGGAAGAATTTGGGTCATTGTGAGATATTAGCCAAGTTGTTTTAGTTATTCATTTTTATAGATTATCTGGTTTATTAACAGCGTGCTGTTTGGGGTCCTTGCTTGGTCTAGGCTTGCCCAGTTCCAGCAGCTGTGCTGACACCCCAGCCCAGAGGTCCTGTGCCCTGTGGCTGGAAGGTGCTCCAAGGCATCTCAGGCAGAATGCACTGTTGCATGAACCAGAACATTCCTGAGGAATGAACCTCTACTCATTTGCAGTTTGGAAAGCGCACATTCATTCCGGAATACACCTAAAAAAAAAAAATTTCTGCTCACGGTTGACCTCACCTTTTTTTGTTGAACCAACCCATTCATCAAACATATCGCAGAGGTGGCTAATGATCTTTCAGAATTCTAATAGAAGCAGAAAGTTAAGGACGGTACAAATTGATCCACATGACCCAACTGACTAGGTTTACAATGCTGGCAGCCCTTCCTCATCTTCTGAGAATAACAGCCTATCTGGTTAGAGGAGGTCTGCTCTTTCAACAGTAGAGTTTTATGTACCTGTCTACGGGTTCAATAAAATTGGCTCTGTATTTCCTAGAAAGTAGTATGCTGCACATCTTTTCGGAATGTTATCATTAAATTTTCCTTTCTAATGTTTGAAAATGCTTATGTCAAACACGGCGTATTTATATCATTGTGAAAAATAAAGTTTTCTGTGAGACCTCGATTATTAAAAATTCATGCCCCTTTTCTGTATTGAATTTTTTATATTGCAGCTGTTAGCTAAAACACGGGGAAAAGAACAAAAATGTAAATTATTAGAAGTGATGGGTGACTCTCTGAATAGCTCTGAACCACGACGTCAGTTCAAGCTTCACAGCCGGGTATATGGAGCCTCAGAATCTAAGTCTTGAATAGATGCAAGAAAGATGAATCTATTAAAATATACAGACAGATTTTCTTCTATAGAAGACTTGATTGAGAGCCTTTGTCTTCTATATATCATTAAATAGTTAAACTGGAATATGAGGAGGGGAGGAAAGGAAGGCGGGGGGGGGGAGAAAGAGGTTCAAGGGTCTTACAAGGACAAGCCATCTAGGTTTCTGCTCAATATGGGAAATCCATCTTCAGTTCAAACCTAATCAAAGGGCAATTCAGGGAGAAATCGTAGATTCTTTGCAGTTGGAACAGAATTCCTTTAGAGAGAGTCCAGCTTAGTTGAGAGTAAACTCTGATAAAGTTGCTGCTGGGACCAACTGCTCTCAGGATGGATCCCAGTAGAAAGAGAGAAGTTACCATGAGGAGTGAAATAGGGGGAGGAAGAATGGGGCCAAGGTGAAGCTTGCGTCTGTCCAGGGCTTCAGCGTGCCATTTTTGGCATCATGCTTAACTATTCTAAAGATACGATGCTCCCAACCTCAAGAAGGGCATAATAATTACAAATCCTCTATTTTGTCAAAATAGTAACCATAGGCTTTGGTTGTATGGTTAAGGTGTCACTTGTGTGATCTTATTAAAGTGTAAATTAGACCACAACTTAGGCTTCCTTTCAAAATTCCCTTCGGGGGCCTTCCATGACACCTAGAATAAAAATTAGTCTGTTCTTATGGTTTTCAAGGCCTTGGAGGACCTGGCCCTTGCCTGTCTCTTAAACATGTCCCATCATCCCTGCTTTCTGCTGTTTTCACTTGCTCTCCTTTTGTATGAAACCCCCCTCTTTGCATACTCTTCACATGGTTAGTTCCTTCCATTTGCAAGTCTCTATCTATCTATCTATCTATCTACCTATCTATCTATCTATCTGTATATGTGTCTGTTTATTTATGGCCGCATTGGGTTTTCGTTTCTGCTTATGGGCTTTCTCAAGTTGCGGCGAGCAGGGACTACTCTTCGTTGCGGTGTGCGGGCTTCTCATTGCGGTGGCTTCTCTTGTTGCGGAGCACAGGATCTAGGCGTGCAGGCTCAGTCGTTGTGGCACGTGGGCTCAGTAGTTGTGGCGCATGGGCTTAGTTGCTTTGAGGTATGTGGGATCTTCCCGGACCAGGGCTTGAACCCGTGTCCCCTGCATTGGCAGGCGGATTCTTAACCACTGCTCCACCAGGGAAGTCCCAAGTCTCTGCTTTATAAAGGCCTTGTGTCACCATCACATCCAAAGCAGGCTCTCCTGTTACACTTTATCTGTACCTCTCAGTTCTTTCCTTAATAGAAATTATTCAACTGTGAAATTATTTCATTCATTTTTCACTTTACTTGTCTTTCCCCCCATATCGATGTCTATCTCTTATTCTGGGAAACAAGCCTTATATACGTAGGGGCCTCATCTGCCTTTTACGTGGATTTCAGCGCCTAGCACAGTGCTTGGTACACGTGGAAGATGAACATTTGTTGAAGGGCTCTATTTCATCCAGGCAGCACTACAAGTGGGACTGGAGCATCTTCGGTGGCTGTGGGGAGTGGACAGTGGAAGGCAAGGTAGTATGTGTACATCAGGGCTCTGGGCCCTCCATCCCTTCTTCTCCTGAAGCTCTGCCCTTTTTCACTTTACACACTCGGCCTCTTGGTAATGTTTCAACTACACAAAGTATTCTGAAGCTTAAAAAAATGCTTGAAAGCCACTGAACTAGATCAAGAATTCCCTTTTGCATTTGATTAGGCTTTAGTAATAACTTTCACTTTATTATAAGTATTGGGTTGGCCAAAAGGTTCGTTTAGGTTTTTCCGTAAAATGTTACGGAAAACCTGAACCAACTTTTTGGCCAACCCAATATATCCTTATATAAGGGAAAATCTGAAAAAGGACAAGTAAATTTTCGGAGAGGTTTTTACATTGGAAACCTCCTGGATGATAGTGAAAGACTCTTGTTGGCAGCCCAGTAGCCATTGCAAGTCATTTCTCATAAGGCTGAAAAAGGGAGGTCATCCTTTCCCAGGTTCCTGAGCAGGCAGGGATGAAAGCAGACCTAGTTTTGCCCAATATGACTCAAGAGTAGGTTTGTCGGAGGAATTGTGGGCAAGCTTTTGTTATACTGATTTAACTGATGACAGCCTTCCTCTTGCCTTTACTGTTATCCTGGTGCCCTGGCTCTATTGTACACCAAACCATCCTTGCATTTAGTTAGACTTTATGTGTGTGAAATAAATGCAGCTTTTCTTAAATCACTGTTAATCGTATCATCTGCGTCCTTATACAGGTTCACACACACACAGTCTCTATTTCCCTGAAACACTGTAAATCTGATAGCATTTTTTTTTTTTTTCTATTTACTGATAAACTGAAGCCCAAAGGAGTTAAACTTTTTGGTTACCCATCCCCAGCCCCAGGTTTTTCCATGTCTCCTGTTCTCTCTTCCAGTAACATAACCATCATTGGTGAGAGCCTATTTTTGGCCAGGCATTTTATATACATTCTGGACAAGGCAGAATCCTTATTCTCTCTTTTTTTTTTTGGCGGTACGCGGGCCTCTCACTGTTGTGGCCTCTTCCGTTGCGGAGCACAGGCTCCGGACGCGCAGGCTCAGCGGCCATGGCTCACGGGTCCAGCCGCTCCGCGGCATGTGGGATCTTCCCGGACTGGGGCACGAACCCGTGTCCCCCGCATCGGCAGGCGGACTCTCAACCGCTGCGCCACCAGGGAAGCCCCTTATTCTCTCATTTTTAAAAACATGATATGAGACTGATAATTAGGAAGATGACACAATTTTACCAAAATCTCCCTGTTGGTAAAAGATGAAGTCAGGGTTTGAATTCCTGTCGGTCGGACACCGAAACAGATGCACTTTGCATCTAATTTCATGTGCCTTTTACATCAGGAGTAAAAACGTACACACTGGTGTGAACTCTATTTGCCTACGTTGTTTGTGGGGCCACCATACTGCCACATGCACACTTGCCAACGTCTTAGGGGGCAATGAAGGATGGAAAGAGCCATTCGGAGGGAAGGATAGAGGATTAAAGAATAGGCTGTTCATACTCCAAACAGTCCTTGATTTCTCCCTCTTATTTTTCTCCGGGTGATCAGAAATACGTCTGTGGCTTGTAGTGTCATTTATAGGCTGGTGTTTCCCAAGCCCAAATCTCAGGCATGATTTCCTTCCTTAGCTACCCATGCATGAGTCCCAGACACTTCCACGAGGGGAGCCACCACTGCCTCAAACTCAAAGTGTATACCAGTTTGGAGGAGCAGGTTTAAGAGGACCACTGACATTCCCCAGAGGAATACAAAGCATCATGATCATGCTGTTGCCCGTGCTGGACTCCTCTTTCAAGCCCCAAGAACGGGCGCTTCTACGGACGATAACCTTCTGACACCAGATTTTCTCCTCTCCCATTGGCAGCACTGCCAGTGCGTTAGGGCCTGGCCCTCTTCGCTTCCTCGACCACTGGTACAGCCTTTCTCTTCTGTGTCCATGTCCTGCTCACTCTGTTGATCCTCTGGATTTTTATTAGTTAATTTTCTAAACTCTCTAAAACTATCATTTCTTACCTTAAAAACGTATGTAGTACCAAGTTACATTCTCGCCAACAGTGTAGGGAGGGTATAACCACTACGGAGAACAGTATGGAGGTCCTTCAGAAACTAAAAATAGAGCTACCGTATGATCCAGCAACCCCACTCCTGAACATATACCTGGAGAAAACCAAAATTCGAAAAGATACATGCACCCCAGTGTTCACTGCAGCACTATTTACAATAGCCAAGACATGGAAGCAACCTAAATGTCCATCAACAGAGGAAAGAAGATGTGGTACATATATACAATGGAATATTATTACTCAGCCATAAAAATGAACAGAATAATGCCATTTGCAGCAACAAGGACGGGCCTCAAGATTATCATACTAAGTGAAGTTAAGCCAGAGAAAGACAAATATCATATGATATCACTCAGGTGGAATATAATTTAAAAAATGCTATAAGTGAACTTATTTACAAAATGGAAACGGACTCGCAGATTTCGAAAACAAACTTATGGTTACCGAAGGGGAAACGTGGTGGGGAGGGGTAAATCAGGAGCTTGGGATGAATATCCACACTACTGTATATAAAAGAGATAACCAGCAAGGACCTACTGTATAGCACAGGGAACTCTACTCAATATTCTGTAATAACCTGTATGAGAAAAGAATCTGAGAAAAGAATGAATATATGTATAACTGAATCACTGTGCTGTGCACCTGAAATGAACACAATATTGTAAATTAGCTGTACTCCAGTTAAAAAAAACCAAAAGAAATGTATGTAGTTTTCCTGTCCTTCATAGGAACCTTTATATGTTCAAGCTTTTACTAAGGGTCACAAGGCCCGTCCCACCCTGGCCTTTCTTGGACTCACCACCTGAATCCTCTTTCCCCTTCATGGCTTATGTTCCAGCCACATCACACCACAGGCCTTATTCTGAACCCCCGCTGCCCCTTCCAGCCCTTGTGCCTTTGTACATGATGTTTCCTCTGCCAGGAATGTCCTGCATTCTCTTTTCTATCTGGAGACCTCTTAGAAGTCCTTAATAGGAAGTTCAAATTACTCCCCTGAAAACATTCAGATTTTTATAGCATTTTGTTATCTCGTGTTACGGCATCTACCTCATTCTACTATAAATACGTAGACATTTACCCATCTATCTCCCCCATTAGTCTGATTCCTCAACAAGGTAGTGCCCTTTTCTTTTTTGTTATTCGCCCAAAGAAGACTATCATCATGAGTAGTACAAGACACATATTCCATAAAGGTTTGATGGGTGTTGGTGTAGATATATTTGGGATGAAGCATGTTCAGGGAGATAGAAGAATAGAAACCTTCTTACAGCTATACAGTAGCCATACTTTTCCAATACTTAAGTAGCCCATAGTACAAATATGTGTTCCAGTTCAATACATATGGTAAACCAGAAAGGCAACTGCCAAAGCTTGACCCACAGATACTGAAGTTACCGTCGGTGTCTTTGATACAATCCATCTTGTCTATAAAATGCTTTTGTCCAATTTTCTGAAATTTACCCTTGGTACTTTTTTTTTGCCAGTAGTTGTGCTTTTTACAGTTACAAAGTATGTGATGTGTTTTCTCACCATCTGAGTTTCCTGAAGAGAATTATTTGGAAACAAAAAGATGAATGGCCAGGGGTCTGTGGTCACACCGGGAGCACTTCAGAAAGAACGAAGCTGTTTGCTTCCCAGAATCATTAGTGGAGATGAATGCATGAGGTCTAGAGCAAAAAAAAAAAAAAAAAAAAAAAAATGCTATTTTAACTTTAAAAGGTCTCAACAAGTATAGCTATAGACTCACTTGGGTACCAAAGCTTTTAAAGACTCACGAATCCTAAAGTTGAGGAAAAGAGACCAGCTGTTAAGCTGGAGTGTACAGAAGATGAGGAAAATCTTCACCAGAAAATGACTAAGAACTTGTCTGGAAAATTGTTCTGACTTTCAAACAAATGAACATCATACTTCTGCTTAAATTCTTCTGAGATGATGGGTTTTTTTTCCATTAGCCTATCCAAGTCTGTTTCCTTCTTGGGCAGCTCTAATTAGTATGTAATTTTATAACATTAAGCCTAAATATTCCTGTTTGATACTTTCATATCTTAAAAAAATGTTATATGTATATTTAATATACATTAAACAGATAATATACATATATAAATATATATACATAAGCAACTTAAAGCCAGTCTGCTCTTTTCCTTTCAGTCCTTAGATTTTTGAATGAAATGTTCCCTATTTCCCATTAATCTTCTCTTCTCCAGTTTACACACCTTTCATCCCATAGCAGCGTGAAGAATGTTGGAAATCTTACTATGGTAATCTTTCTTGACATAGCATGATGTTACTAACTCACCACCCAGCAGGGCAAGAATTTTGCTTTTATTTGTAGTGCTAATGAAACACTTATCCTGACCCTCGACAACATCTGCCTACTCCTTCAAAGAAGGGCCTATATTTATAAGATTTCCAGGGAGTGGGAGATGCTTTCTGTGACTGCAGACCAGAGAAAAACTAGTCAGTGCAAATAGCCGAATACTGCATCTTACTATCATCTTACTATCATGCACGATCCTGGTGAGTTCTAAAGGCTAGCCAAATCCTCAGAGTGTGTGCTAATTAGAAAGAGGTGACTAATGAGAAATGTCACCAGGATGAACCTGTTCAGTGTGGAGCCAAGCACTGATATGTAGAAATCAGGCAAATGTTAAAAAGTATCCCTTCACAGTAAAATGACAAAGAAGGAAAGGTTCAGTGTGACTATGGTACAGGAGGACAAAATCCTATAAATACCATCTTTTCTCTCTTTTCATAGTTTGATATAATTAATAATTTTGTCTTTTTTTTTTTTTTTTTTTTTTTTTTTTTTTTTTTTTTTTTTTTTTTTTTTTTTTTTTTTTTTTTTTTTTTTGCGGTACGCGGGCCTCTCAGTCTTGTGGCCTCTCCCGTTGCGGAGCACAGGCTCGGGATGCGCAGGCTCAGCAGCCATGGCTCACGGGCCCAGCCGCTCCGCGGCATGCGGGATCTTCCCGGACCGGGGCACGAACCCGCGTCCCCTGCCTTGGCAGGTGGACTCTCAACCACTGCGCCACCAGGGAAGCCCTGTCGTCTTGTTCTTAAAGTGAAATTTCCTTCCTGATATTTTAAAATTTGTTTCTATTATTGTTTGTTATTTTCCAGAGCTCTTTTTTTTAATTTTTATTGAAATACAGTTGATTTACAATGTTGTGTTAGTTTCACATGTACAGCAAAGTGATTCAGTTATACATATATATAGACATATATATTCTTTTTTTTACATTCTCATCCATTATAGGTTATTCCAAGACATTGAGTATAGTTCCCTGTGCTACACAGTAGGTCCTTGTTGGTTATCTATTTTATGTTTAGTAGTATATATATTTTAATCCCAAACTTTAATTTATCCCTCTCCCCCCCTCCCCTTTGGTAACCATAAGTTTGTTTTCTATGTCCGTGAGTCTATTTCTGTCTTGTAAATAAGTTAATTTTTATCCTTTTTTTTTTTTTTTTTTTTTTTACATTCCACATATAAGTGAAGTCATATGATATTTGTTTTCATCTGTCTGGCTTACTTCACTTAATCTCGAGATCTATCCATGTTGCTGCAAGTGGTATTTCATTCTTTTTTATGGCTGAGTAGAATTACATTGTGTGTGTGTGTGTGTGTGTGTGTGTAATATATATATCAATATTTACCACATGTCCTTTATCCATTCATCGGTCATGGACACTTGTGTTGCTTCCATGTCTTGGCTATTGTAAATAGTGCTGCTATGAACATTAAGGTGCATGTATCTTTTTGAATTATGTTTTTCTCTGGATATATGCCCAGGAGTGGGATTGCTGGGTCATATGGTAGCTCTATTTTTTGTTTTTTAAGGAACTTCCATACTGTTCTCCGTAGTGGCTGTATCAATTTACATTCCCACCAATAGTGCAAGAGGCTTCCCTTTTCTCCACACCCCCTCCAGCATTGATTATTTGTAGACTTTCAGAGCTCTTCTTAACACTGGCAGTAATGTCCAAAAGAAAATGATTGGCTTTAACAGGGATTATTGCTGGTTTTGGCAAATGTCTCTGTTAATAGCCTTAGTATGATGGGCCACCCCTGGGAAAGTATGGTCTTAAATGGGATGTGCTGCTTCCATCACCTGACTTCATATACAATATTTGGACTTGGAGAAGTTAACAAATTTTGCTTATATTTGTTAACAAGTGAGAATGGTGTGTGTCTGTGTGTGTGTGTATATATACATTATACGTGTGTGTGTATATATATATAATTTAAATCAACTTTACTGAAGCATCATTTACATACAGTGAATTATTCCCCATTTGAAATGTGACTTGTATACCCACTCTCAAAAGGAAAACTATAACACACTTCCATCACTCCAAAAAGATGCCCTTTGCCCTTGGCAATCAACACCCCGACCCCTGGCTTAACACCCATGATCCCTAGCCACCATTATCTGCTTGCTGACACTATATATTAGGTTTGCCTATTTAGAATTTCATATAAATGGAATCGAACAGTACATATGATTTCCTTAGCTCAGAATAATAGTTGAACATTATTGATGTTGAGCCACACTATTCCATGTATCAGCATTTTGTTCCTTTTTATTACTGAGTAGTATTCCATTGCATGAATATACCACAATTTTTTTTTCACATATTGATGAGTATTTGGATTGTTTCAGTTTGGGGCTATTACGAACAAAGGTGCAATATACCACTGTGTATTAGTATTTGTGTAAACACATGTTTTCATATCTCTAGGGTAAATACCTGTAAGTCTAAAAGTCTAACTGCCAGGCCCTGGAGTAAGCATATATAGTATTTAACTTTTTAAAAGGAACTGCCAAGCTTTTTCCCAAAGCGGTTGCAAAATTGTTTATTCCCCTGGACAATGTGGAGTGTTCCAGTTGCTCCACATCCTTGCCAACACTGGCTACTGTTAGTCTTTATAAATTTAGCCATTCCAGTGGGTGAACAGTGGCATCTCTCTGTGGTTTTCACTTCCTCTCCTCACTGATTCATAATGGGGAGCATCTTCACAAATGCTATCGACCGTTTGTATGTCCTCCTTGTGAAGCATCTGAACAAGTCTTTGTCCGGTACTTTAGTGCTCTACTTTTTCTTAATTATTTTAAGAATTCTTTATACATTATGAATTCGAGAACTTAGGCATGTATATGTTTTACAGATTTTCTCCTAGTATATCTTTTTCTTTTGTGAAAATAGTTTCTTTGGAAGAGCAGACCTTTTAAACTTTTTAAAAATTAAGGTATAATTTATATACTATAAAATACACAATGTTGAACAACTTTCATGTTTTTAAATAATTTGCAATACACATATCATCTTTGGTAAAAATTTCTGCTTAAGACCTTTGCCCATTTTTAGTTGGATTGTCCACTTCTTACTATTTAGTTGGGAGAATTCTTTACATATTTTGAGTACAAGTCCTAAACTGCATATGAGATTTGAAAATATTTTTCCAAGCAGTTGCTTGTTTTCCATTCACTTCATGTCTTCCTTAGAGTATTTCTTTAGAATTTTATTATTCCTGACAATGAATATTTTCTTCTATGGACTCTGGTTTTAGTGTTATGTCTAAGAACTCTTCACCCAACTCCAGGTCAAAGATCTTTTCTTATTTTTTTCTAAAATTTCATTGTGTTACGTTTACATCTATTATCCATTTTGAGTTAAATTTTGTAAAGGTGTAGGTTTTAGGTCAAGGATATAAGATTCTTTTTTGTGTGCATGAACAGCCAATTGTTTTATCATCACTTATTGAAAAGATTTTTTTCCTCTATTAAATTGCTTTTGTACCTTTGACAAAAAGCAGTTGTCCCTATTTGTGTGGGTCTGTCTATGGCGTCTCTTTGTTGCATTGATCTATGTGTCTATCCCTAGACCAATCCCATACTCTCTTGATTACTGTAGGTGTATAATAAGTCATAAAATCGGGTAGTGAGATTCCTCCAACTTTATTTTTCAAAATTACTTTTAACTCTTCTAATTCCTTTGCCATTTCATATTAATTTTAGAATAAGCCATCTATATCTACAACATATCTTGCTGGCATTTTTCTAGAAATTGGTCTAAGCCTATAGACCAATTTGGAGCCAATTGATATATTTACTATGCTGACATGAATATCTTATGTCTCTGTATTTAGGTCTTTGATTTCTTTCATCAACTTTTTTTAGTTTCTAACATACAGATCCTATACTGGATTTATACCTAAGACTTTCTTTTTGGGGAGAGTCATTGTCAATGGTATTGTGTTATAAATTTCTCTTACTAATAGTTCCTTTTTAGTATAAAGAACTATAATTGATTCTTTTTTGCTTGTGTTGCCTTGCATTTTGTGACCTTCCACCTTGCTGAACTCACTTATTAGTTAAGGAATTTTGTTAATTTCTTGAGGTTTTCCACCTGGAAAATCATGTTACCTACAAATAGGAAGAGGTTTAGATTTTTCTTTCAAATCTATATGCTTTTTATTTCTATTTCTTATCTTAGTTTGCTAATGGATTTGTAGTCTGATGTTGACTGTGAGGGAAAACATTCAGTCTTTCACTTTTAAGCATGTGTTAGCCGTAGGTTTCTTCTGCAGATGTCCTTTATCAGATTATGAAAATGCTCTTCTCTTTTGCTGGAAGCTTTTATCTTACATTGGTGTTGGATTTCGTCAAATGATTTTTTGCATCAATTTTGCATCAAAATCGTGGTTTTTCTTAAGACTTAATACAATAGATTGCACTGACTAATCTTTTCATATTGAACCAACCTTGTATTTTTTGGAATAAATTCCATTTGGTCATGGTGTATTTTTTAAATAAATTTTAAATTTTAGTTATTTGGCTGCAATGGGTCTTCGCTGCTGTGCACAGGCTTTCTTTATTTGCGGCGAGCGGGGGCTACTCTTCCTTGTGGTGTGCAGGCTTCTCATTGCGGTGGCTTCTCTTGTTGTGGAGCTCAGGCTCTAGGTGTGTGGGCTACAGTAGTTGTGGCGTGTGGGCTTCAGTAGCTGTGGCTCGTGGTCTCTAGAGCGCAGGCTCAGTAGTTGTGGCACACAGGCTTAGTTGCTCCATGGCATATGGGATCTTCTTGGACCAGAGCTCAAACCCATGTTCCCTGCACTGGCAGGCTGATTCCTAACCACTGTGCCACCAGGGAAGCCTGGTCATGGTGTATTTTAAAAAATATATTGCTTGATTTGATGTACTGACTTTTTTTTTTTTTTTTTTTTTTTTTTT